>CAJQUW010011147.1:0-80913 GCA_907163375.1 Prostheceraeus crozeri
ATGCTACAATTGTTATTTTATGTCGACTTTCAATCTCTAATTGCGAGAACTCTTGGAACTTTAAGAACTGGTCCCTCCCACCAAGATTGTGACCCTAGGTGCGTGATGAGTTCAGCTTTTGTAACATCTTTTGTAAATTTACGGTTCGGAGGCAAACCCCCAGGGGACCTCTGGGCCTGATATCACCGTTGCGGCTCTGACCGATTGTGATGGGGCACCTGCAGCCCTTCTGCGGGAAATAAAAACCTACCTAGCCAAATGCCTCGTCATCTAATTAGTGACGCGCATGAATGGATTAACGAGATTCCTACTGTCCCTTTCTACTATCTAGAGAAACCACAGCCAAGGGAACGGGCTTGTTTGCTACTTTGATATGGTTTAATAGTAGAAGTTAACTTTATCATCATCTTAATTTTACAGAGTAATGTATTTATCTTCTCTCACACATGAATTGTCAGAAGTCGTAAATATAGGGAGAATGGGTATAAGTCGTTCTGAAAAACGGGGAGCGGCTTGAGAATGGTGAATATGGTGAATTCATACAATGGTGTGTATGCCACTGTAATGTAGACTTGGGACAGCGTCACGAATTAGATGAGAGAAATTTTGTTCAAGTTTGGCAATGTCTGAATGTGTGAAGAACTTGTGTAGGTCTGTGAATCGAACTTGTGAAACTGTTGTGATATTCTATATGAATGAAACGTGAAGCCCATGACTTGTTCTTATCACTAACTAACCTCATACAAGGTAGGATTGAATATGTAATTCACCTAGGGTTAGAGAACCCGCAACTTTAGAGCAACGAGGGGGGAAAATGATGAAGGATTGAAGGATGAATATTGCAAATTCAGACAGCTTTTACTCCAGTTGAGGAAGGACCCTGTACCATGCTTGAAATTGGGAACCAATTCTTCAACCATCATTGATGGCTTTTGACCAAGGAGAAAAGAAAACGATCATATCTGATGCTCTTCAGTATTTGGTAGAGTGCCAATTGATGACATTAGAAGTTGATCTGGTAACATAATGTTACTTTAAAACGTGTACATCGAAAGAAGGAGACACTATGCATCAATATTCAGGTACGTACTTGATATGGATGGTTTGACTGGAGATGCTTTTAAATTGTTTATATATTGTTGGATACAGATTTTAATCAAGATTGCTTGAATGTCTTCCATAATGTTATACATGTAGATTATTGGACTGTGGATTTCATACTATAGGGTGGGGTGGGGGAATTTGGACATATGTTATAAAAATATACAGCACACATTTTTTAACGCAACCTGAACCACTTCTAATTACAGCATATTTTGTGCATACACGTATCTTCATATACCACACTAATTGTTTATCTGTCACGTATATAAACATCAAAAAAATTTGAAAAGGTGTTGATTTTTAAAACACGTAAAAAATGGGGCTTGCAAAACTTCCATCTCGTTTGAAGAAAGATCATATGCAACCAAACTAAGTATCACTGCTTGATTGTAATTGATAAAGCGCCCATGCATTTGTATTTGATCATTGTTGTTTTTCAGTTCTGTAAAAAATAATCAGGATTAGTAGGATAATTTGGATACTGATATTCATGCCGTGGGGTAAGTTGGATAGATTTCAATTTTGACTTTTGAAATAACTACATGGTGTTTCTCAGACTTTAAGTACCAGAGACAGTTCCCAAGGCTGTCTGCTTTACAGTTGGCAAGTAGTGAGGGAGCCTGATTAAGCCTAATATGGTTTAGTTGGGCATGCAAGATATTTAACTAAAACGTTTATGATGAACATATATAATTTCCACATTGAAATTGCTCCAATTGCGTCATTAATTTGTTATGTTTTTTCCGCGAATGTCATGAATAAGTTACCGGTACTTAACTAACTTTTCTAGTATATTACAGATTTGAGCAGAGGATTAAGGCCTATTGAGAGAGCTTTATTGGACTCAGGAATCATGCCGCGTAATTATAAGAAAAAAAGGATTAGCACTTACAATATTGATAATAATTAGTTGCACAACCTATTTGAAAGCACACACATCTGCCCACACGCAGGCTGCTGCTAAATGAACCTCTTGACTCCATGCTATCACTGGAGTCCGATTTCTAGTTACATGTATGTTTCACCAATCACTCAGACGTTAGTTTAAAAACATTTTCTCAAATATCGAAGCTTCACCAATGATTATGTTGGACATTATAGAACAAGTATAAAAAGTGTGGAAATAAAAACAGTTGTACTTCCAAAAGGACGACGGCCTTGGCATCCCAAATATCGAGCAGATGGTGTGGTTTGCGAAACAGAGGTGCATCGAGAAAATGTCGTCCTCTGATAGACCCCTGGTGAAAGTTGTGGGTTGTGTGGTCTAGTTCTATCATGCAGCCAAAGTCGTGCGCCACCCAATCATGATCGGCACTAAAGCAGTTGCTAACAAGGAAGAGGCCCAGGGAACGAGAAGTAGAGGAAATATCACGATGTTTTCGACACCACCAATTGATGTGACAAGTATGCAGCCTATGAGCCTCTCTTACTTGGTTGTGCTCGTGGGGCCAGTCCTCTCGGTTCCCAAGTTTTGACCGAGCCGCGTCATTCAGCTTTCGTGAGAGACGTGACAGATGTGTCAGGACAAGTATTTTCATGGTGTAGTCTTCTCAATGAACCCCAGTGGCGCAACGCTTCTGAAGTAACTCGGGTGGAAGCATCCCCCATGGGGCTCCCTCCCCCTTGAGAAGATTTATTACTACTCATGTGCCGAATAGTTTAAATGAAGTAGAGAACGCTGCCTCAGCGGCGTTAAGGAATTCCCATGAGCCAAATTCGGTGAACGGAAACTAATCAAACGTTCAGAACACACGCGACTACAACCTGGTGTGTCACCTTTGCGGGAGGAGGGACTTCCGGAGCAAAGTGGGCCGTACGCTGCACCTTAAAAAGTGAAATGCAGCAGGATCCACTAGCTCGGGGTCGAATACTACCCTTCCTTCCCCGGAGGAACCCAACACCCAACAACAGGAGGATGGCAGCGTTCTGTGTCTATTATGCGACAGATCATTTAGATCAGTGATCTCGTGCTCAACGCATCAATTGAGAGCACACCCTCTAGAATATCAGAGGCGCAAGACAGACAGGCTAGAAGCCAGTCGAAAAGGATCCACCAGATGGTCAGCAGCCGAAGATCAGGCAGTCGTGTCATTTGTTGAAGGCAATCAAGATCTCACCAACAGCCAACTAGCCCACAAGATTTTATGCCTCATCGAACTCATGACGCAATCACTCTAAGGATCAGGAAGCATAAGCGTGAAGGAGGTCAATCCACAATGCTTAGTCAAAATGAAACGCCCCAAGATGATCCGATGAATTCAGCTACTAGAGCTGACGATGTCAGGAAGAGGGGATTGAACCTTCTATTCAACAGGAGGTGATTTTCGAAGCATTTTGTGAAGCTCGCTCGAAAATTACTTCCTCACCTCTTCCTCATTGTATTCAAGGAGCTAGAACAGTGAACGACCTGGCCAATTGCAAAGATACTTACAGTGAGTACATAAAGGGTAGGTTTGAAACCCGTGCCAATTTCCGCCCTCTCCCGACTGGGCGCGGTAATACCAACTTCCCTGGCAACAAAGCCAAAAGGAGGCGCCAACAATACGCCGTCATGCAAGAGCTGTTTAAGAAGAACAAGAAAGATGCTGCTCAGCAAGTGCTCAGAGGTGGGTGGAAGCAACCTCGCAGCTCAGGTTTCCCCCAAGGTATGGCCGACTATTGGAGCACTATTCTTAATGCCGATTCCAAGCCCGACCAACGTGAGTCAATAAGAACTGGTACTCACCAAGAACTTTTGGAACCCATTTCAAAGGAAGACATTTCGGTGGCCCTCAGAGGAATGAAGGATTCCGCAGCTGGCCCAGACTCAATAACAGCAATTGAGTTGTTGAAGGAGCTTGACCTGACTCATGCAACCATCTTGCTGCAACAATTCTTCCTCCTCCGTACGGATGTCCTATCAAGATCTAAGGTGGTGTTTATCACGAAAAATGACAATCCGTTTGAACCGGCTGATTTTCGACCAATTGCCATCAGTCCGGTCTTTACACGTCTGTTTCACAAGATTTTGGCCACAAGGTGGACGCGGTGTGCTAACATTGATGAGACCCAATTCGCTTTTCAACAGCGCGAAGGTTGTATGGAAGCCGCTGGCACACTACATGCAGTTATCAAGGATATCCATGATAACTCCGAGAGTGCGAGCATCGCCTTCTTAGATCTGACTAAGGCCGTCGATACGGTGTCTATGGATACCGTTATTCGCGCCGTTATCCTGATTCACTTCTGGAGTGCATATCCGATTACTACCAGAACTCGTCGGTCATCATCGGTGACAAGGAGGTTAGCTGCAGGCGGGGCGTGAGACAAGGAGACCCACTATCACCACTTCTATTTATGTTTGTTATGAGCGAGATCACTTCCCAAATGAAAGCGCCAGTATTCAAGGAGATCGGGAAAGTAGGCGTTAAATTCCTGGCCTATGTCGATGACTTAGTCCTCATTGCTCCCTCGGACGCGATCCTTACAGGGATGCTGGACGACGTTACCACAGGCATGGCCATTGCAGGATTACAACTAAACGCTGATAAATAAAAGGTAATTAAGATCATTGGTTCCAAGAAATTGAAGACAATTTCGTGCGATTCCCGGCCCTTCCAAAACGGCGCAAATTCTATCAGGGCCCTAGAACCAACACAAGAAATTGAATTTTTGGGAATCGAAATCGGCTGGAAAGGAATTACGATAGTGAATTACCAGAAGGTCTTTGCCCATGAGCTCAGCAACATGACACTAGCCCCCCCCCCACCGCCGAAGCCACAGCAGCGACTACAGATCCTTCGCAACCACTTGGAAGCCAAACATCTTTACCAAATGGTCTGTGGTGGGATCGCCAAGGGCACTTTAAGAGCGATCGACATGGAAATCCGTCGAGCTGTCCGAAGGTGGCTCAAGCTTCCATCTGATATTAGCTTGGGCTTCCTATATTCTTCCATCAAGGACGGCGGCCTTGGCATCCCAAATGTCGAACAGGTGGTGTGGTTTGCTAAGCAAAGGCAAATTGAGAAGATGGCGTCCTCACATCGACCCCTGATGAAAGCCGCGGCCCGTGAGGTCCAATTCTCTCATGCAGCCAAAGTCTTGCGCCACCCCCTCAGAATCGGAGCAACAGCACTAGCTAGTAAGGAAGAGGCCCGAGCAGCATGGATTGAGAAGTGGAGGAAGTCTCACGATGGAGCCCCTCTCTCACATCCGGATCCTGCGACGGTCAACTGGATCCAACAACCCACCAGAGTCTTCCCACGCCTGTTCATCAAGGCAATAGCACTGCGTGCGGGGACCCTCTCTACGAAGGCAAGAAGATCGAGAGGGAGAAACTATGACGACGTTCGGTGCAGAGGGCTATGCGGCCGAGTTGAAAGCCTAACACATATTCTTGGCAAATGCGGTCTTACTCACGCCGTTAGGATTCGACGACACAACGACATCGCCAAGGCTATATCTAAGAAACTTTGTCGTCTTCATTTTAGAACGGTGGACGAGCCCAGCATCATCTCTGGGACATCGTATGCCAAACCTGATATAATCGCGATGGGCACAAATGCGGTCACGATCCTGGAGGTGACGGTGGCGACCGACGGAGCGGAAAAGGAGGCGTTCGACGTTAAGGAGAAGAAATATGGAAACGACAAGACCAAGAAGGACATCAGTGATTACGTGAAGACCGTGTATGGCCTAGATCAACTTTCTATCCTTCCGGTGGTCTTCACCCAACGCGGGTACCTCGAGCCACGTTCGGCAAAAGGCCTGAGGAGGATGGGGATCACCAACATCGATCTGGGTCATCTCACACTATGTACTCTCAGTGGATCCGCCAAGTGTTACAACTGCTACTGTATGTCTACGTTCCAACTCGAAATGTGAGAATTCGCGGAACTTCAACATCTGGTCCATTTCCCCAAGATTGTGACCACTAGGTGCGTGTTGAGATCTGCGTTTGTGAAATTTCTTGTAAATTTACGGCTCTGGGGCAAACCCCTCCGGGGACCTCTGGGCCTGATATCAGCGTTGCGGCTCTGTCCGCTTGTGCCGGGGCACTCGCAACCCTTCTGCAAGGAATAAAATCTATCATAGCCAAATGTCTCGTCATCTGACAAGAAAAGGTCAATTCAGAACTGCCACGGACCAGAGGAATCCGACTGTCTAATCAAAATAAAGCATTATGATGGCCGTTGGTCGGTGTTGACATGTGATTTCTGCTCAGTGCTGTGGATGTCAATGTGAAGAAATTCAATGAAGCGCGAGTAAACAGCGGGAGTAACTGAAAGCATTGAATGAGGTGAAATGAAAACATTGAAATGCAATGAGCAATTTCAGTACCTCGGGATTGCCTTTACCAACGACGGCATAGATTCAAGTGACAACATCTCACAACAACAAACCAGCCAGAAGGTTTGCGTCCTTAGAGACTTTCTTATCCCGAGAACGCTCCACAAGCTATTCTTTGAGCGTATTAACCGTCAGGCTCTTCGTTCGATGGACAACTGTTGTGAAGTATAGGCCTGGGTCGTTCAAGACATCAATTTATCTTTCAGATTCAGAAGAATGCGGAACTCCTCGTTCGCTGACAGGACGAAGAGGTTTCATCCTCAGTCACCAGGATTTTGATGGGAGAACAAAATATCCGAAAAAGACGAATTGTCAATGGTTAATTCAAGGAGAGAAGTCAAAGATTGTTCATCTTCACTTCGTCCACTTTGCGTTGGAGCGCATGGGTGGTAATTGCTACGACACTTACCGTCTACGATGGTGGAAATAAGAACAGCAGGAAGTTGAAAACATTGTGTGGCAACAAAGAGAAAGCATCAGATATATATTCCAGTGGACAGCAGCTGTTGTTGAAGTTCAAAAGTGATCATGACACAGAGTTGTGAGGATTTAACATTTCTTTCAATCTGGATGAAGTAAGTAAGTGTTGAATTTCAGCGGCCGTCAATTCTCAGTACATGACAAGTCTTTCAAATGACTGAATCAGAGAAGTAGTTCTATCTTCTTTGTTTAAAGTTCCTCAATAACCACAGCTTGAATGTAAGTGCTTGAAATCAGTGAATTAGATAGTTCTAGTTTTCTTTTGTTTCACAACTTGATCATCCGTGTTCTTCACCTAATGTATTCAGCTCATCTACTGCAAACCTCTTCAATGATGTCTTCGCTGTTGTTGTTTACCTCCGGCGACAGTTTGTATTTCAACCAGAACACAGCATATTTCTAGCATGTCAAAATATGTTAAAGCATTGCACCATTTCTCCATAAGGAATTTCCATCTGCATTCCAACTTTTGAGTGACTGAACGAGGTTTTTGTCGTTCACTGGCAAACAAGATTTTCTAGTATTTGCCACTGAACTAAAATTTTCCTGTTCTTGGACTGACGAGTGAACTGAACTGATGCAATGGAAAATGTATTCTCACACATCTTCAATATTCTAACATTGACAGCGGTTTGGTGAAGTGATGGTTTGAAATAAGAATGAGTGGACAGAAGGTCACTCCACGAACATGAGGCGCAAGTTTCGCATAGACAAATTCTCTACAGCAGTGTCTGTTCCTGAAGTATACAGCACAATGTAAACCGCTCAGGTTGTCTTTCGATGTCTGTCGCTTGCAATTCCATTTGATAGATATCATGCAAGAAGTGAAAAATGTTCTCTTCTCCGTCTTCGTACTCATTGACTTGGTATAAGCAGAGGTGTCTTCATCTGCTTCTGCTGATCGATCGATTTTTTAATTATTTTTTCATCTTTAAGACCAAACAGTTCGAAATTTGTCGATCAAAGTATAAAGGACAAAACATAATTTATGCCAACCGAACTTAATATTTGGTTTAGATGGTTTTTGCAGAGAAATGAGTGATTCCATGCCATTTTCTTAATGTCAGCCTAATTCGATAATACAAGTAAGTAGCTGTAACTAATCACATTCATCTCCAAATGTTTTGATTCGTACATGTACCTATATAAAATAACTCATTTTGCTTACTATTAGTTATTTACTTTAAATACATATGAATATGCGCTAAACCTAGTTTGGCCTGGCTCTAACTCTCATCGGCTTCTCGGCGGTCAGCACATCATGATGAACGTTTCTTGTGCACCCGGACGAAACCTTAAGTAATAGATCCGTGAAATAGGTATGTAAGTAGTAAAATGCACACAATGCTACAAGAAGAGGATTTCTTCAATCTTCATGGATGTTTATATAATTTAATTTTTTATGTATTCATCTTCATCTTATAATCATCTCATTTCGCATATCATTATTGATCTCATTGACGACTATTTTTGGATATTTTGAAAAGATAACTCCAATGAAGCACTTCCATTGACAACAATCAGCCTAATACCTCTATCCCGACTACTTATTACATGAAAAGTCATTTTCCAATGACATACATGTATTGAATACAGTCAAGTTTGATTGGAACGGAAACTACAGCGATTCGCGTCTATTTGTGGTTTCAGTCCCTTGAATGAATTTCACGTTGGAACTTGACCCACCTTACTAGTCAGGCAGTTGCCACTGATTATTAAAAATGTCTATTCCACACAAGAAAATGGAGCGAGACGTCCATTCATATGGTGATGAATCAACTGACTTGATTTTGTGACACCGCTCACTATCAGTGTCTTGGGAACGGGCTTGTCATTCTCGGTGGTATAGGCAGGTCATTGCTTGACTGTTTGGAGGATCTGCTTCGAAGGGCAATGAGAATCATTCTCGTGTTCCACCTTGGGAGACAATTAAGACGGAATACGACAGACTCAAAATTGGAAAAAGCAAGTTTCGAAGATCTTGGCTGCAGACTAGTTCACAATCAATGTCCGCGTGCGCTCACTGCTTTCAAACCAAATATGAACATTTCGACCAACAATTTTCAAGGAACGAACTTTGTTTGCAACTTGAATCCTCGAGCTAAACTGCCAAAAACTCAGCAATTAACTTATCAATATGCTTCCTAATAGGTGTCTTATTAAGAAAGTTATTTGCTAAAAACAGTAATAAAAGATATGTACAGGCCCGATTCTGCGTACTCACGCTTCTTCAGGGGCAAAAGCTAAAAACGTCAACTAAAAACAGTAAGAGCGCGTGTCTTGGCGCTAGGGTGTACAATACCGGCATTTTAAAGATTTTCGGGATCTAAATCCCGGGATTTACTTCGTTATCTATCAGTCGTTTAGTTAAGAAATTACTAGGCAAAGGAAAACCAAGATGCACACAATATTTCTCCGTTCTTTTTTCTGCGCAAATCGGCCACTGAAAACTAGTCGGCACGGGGGTCATTATATACATTCATAACGCTGCTTATTGTTTACAAGAAATGACTGGTACGGAGTCACCTCGATATTGACTCATTTAGCCATACCTGCATTATGTCACAGCACACCGCCGAGCAATCTTCGTACGAGTGATGAAGTATTTATCATTCAAGTATAAGTAACTTCGTTAGAGTTTCGGTTGGCTACCCTAATATTTTGTTATTTTTCAAATCACCTCTCTTCATCATGTAATCAGTGCTTAAATGAAATGAATAAGAAACTTATTCTTTAAAAATGTCTCATCTCGTAAAATGTGAACTTACCTTACATGAGTTGCTTCATTACAAATAATGATTTATGAAATTGCTCACATTCGAAACCATAAATAATGATTTACAATTGTAATAGATTATTAGTTTTTATTACCATGGAGTCGGTGGGCCTGTGTAATCAATATTAAGGTATACAAAGGCAAAATCGCAGAAGGAAACCGCAATCTGTTTGAATCTAGTATTACTTTCTCAATCCCTGGATTGTACACCCTACTTGGCGCTGTCTTCTTAACTTCTTAGCGATGGAGAAACGTACAAACCTAATCAAGTCTAGAGTAAATAACACTGAAAACCAAGCTAATAGAATGTTGTGAAGTCTAGGCTGCTTTGTCTATTGTTTAGTTAGCCAGGTCAGCTGATTCCTTTGTTGGTCTGTAGAGCATGCGCATGCAGCCACAGGGCTGACGTCAGGCGGGTAAGGCATGTTGCGCGATCGTTGATAGCGCAATTGCTTGCTACTGTAATTATTCACTTTCGCTTCAACATGCATCGCGATACGTGACCGCTCATAGAAGTCTTGTCTTCGTGTACTTGTACATTTGTGATTATTTTGGACTTCTACGCTCGTAATTCTTACTCCTCGAATTTTCCTAATTGTGGATTTACTATTACCAATATTCGTCGACTCAATTGTTTGATGGTATGGTTCGGCACAATTTGTGACAATACGAATACGAATATTCTGAATATTATCAATTCGGACAAATCCAGCTTCGTGAAAATTCCCATCAATTTGGTGATTGGACTTATTGGAATTACGATATTGGATTTGCGAGTTACTGTTATAAACGTGGTGAGCCGTATCGAACGTAGTCATAGCTGTTTATTGACTTAGCTCCTGCTATATTGTTTGAAAGTATTCTAACGGTCATACTGTACGCTAAGCTGCGAATGATTTGTTGGCATTTATATACTTCTCCGTTTCCAGTAATAAATTATACCATCACGGAAGTTGTATTTTTCCTTCCGATTTATTACAACAACCTTATACGCCATTATCTCCGCCAATGGCTCAGGCTTCCCAATGACTTTCCGATGGGCGGTTTCTATGCATCTGCCGCCAAGGGTGGCCTCGGTTTTCAGTGCCTGTTGTCGTGGATTCCCATCCTCCGCCGCAATCGTTTTGCGGAGCTCAGAAAGTCTGCATCCACGATCCTCTCCAATGCCGGCGCCTTTGTGATTGACAGTGCTGTCCACTTGTTGGATTCGAAGCCACCTAAGGTCAAGGACTCGATAGTCACTACTAAACCCGAGATAAAGAGAGCTTGGGCTTCTGAATTGAACAAATCCGTCGATGGACGTGGTATCAAAGACCTCAATAAACCCAGTGTCCTCATGTTCAGGGATTTCCCGCGAATTCTCCCACGCCGGTTAATTCAAGCTGTGCATGTCAGATTCAACGCCATCCCTTGTCGCACTCGGACTTCACGAGGTGGTCGCACAACTGAGACTCAGTGCCGTCATTGTCATGATGACTTCGAATCATCGGCCCATATTATACAGCGGGGCCACGTCACCCACGGCCTCCGGGTGTTTCGCCATGACAGCATCGTCGCTCGTATTGCCAGCTCTGCGAGCAAAAACTCTTTCCCCATACGTGTCGAACCAAAAGTTCCCCTCTCAACCTCCTTCATTAAGCCTGACCTCCTTGTTCTTATTAATCATGTCCTGTATATTGTTGACGTTCAAGTTTCAGGCGACGAAAATCCATCCCTGGCTCGTGAGGAGAAAATTGCCAAGTACCAGACGTTTGACGCGGAACTGCTGGCCTTTGCCTCTGTGACCTTTTCCTCCCCCATCACCCGAATTGTGCATGAACCCTTTATCGTAACCGCCTGATCGTGAGGGATTATCCTCACCGCCTGTCTTCGTTTTTTCTCTGGTAACCTCCGTATGACTGATGGATTGCGCGTTGTTGGCCATGTCGGGTTCTGCTAAAGCTTCTGCTGCCTTCTTTGGTAGAACCTGACTTCTTCATCCTCTCCTTTGAATGATGTAGATTCCTTTTTCCAATTTATTTCCTAACTCTCCCTCTTGCGCTCGGTCGCACTTTTTCACTATATGTTCTGTTTCGTTTTTTTCCTTTGCGCCTTGTGTCCTTCGACCCCCTTGTTGGCGCTGGACTCTCGTGTTCAGGGGTAGCTCACAGTCGCTCTTATATAATCTATACTCGAAATTTGTCAATACATGCGCATATTCTTCTGCATGTTCCTGATCACTTGATCATTATGCACATGCTTCTCTTGTAAATTTTATGCACTGTCTTGATATGTCAATTTTGAAACCTACCAGACTGTGGTGCCGGGTACTCCATGCATGCCTTCAATTTATTGTAATTTCTGACTTTGTTCATGCATGTTGTATTTGTTGTTGAGCCTCATGGCTAAATATAATCCTTATATAGCCAAATGCCTCGTCATCTAATTAGTGACGCGCATGAATGGATTAACGAGATTCCTACTGTCCCTATCTACTATCTAGCGAAACCACAGCCAAGGGAACGGGCTTGGCAGAATCAGCGGGGAAAGAAGACCCTGTTGAGCTTGACTCTAGTCCGACTTATTCATCCTACTTGTGGGTTACGGCAAGGAGACCCATTGTCACCACTTCTTTTCAATGCCGTTATACAGGAAGTCTCATCGCATGCTCTACCGGAGGCTAATGCCAAATATTTTCAGCATGAAATTCATTATTTGGTTTATGCAGACGATGTGGTCTTGGTAGCGCAGGATAAAATCTGACTTCAAAAGAAAATAGAATCCCTTCATAATGAGGCAGACAAAGCAGGATTGTCAATTAATATTAACAAATCATTCATCATATGCTTCCTTCTTTTCTTTCCTGGATACCAATCATTAGGAGGAAGCGCTTCTCCAAATTACTTCATTCAATTAATCCGCTTTTTAAAAAGTCATGTTTTTATTTTCCAAAGTGCTGTTCATTCGATTTCTGGTCGGATGGTCAAATTTCAAGGCACTGAAGTTCGAAATCGACAGGGCCTGGTCTGATAGCTTGATTTCTTCCAAAGACGGGGCAGCGTTGAAAAATATCACGAAAGTTAGCACTATATTCTTAAAGGTCCCTTCAAGAATTTTTCCTCATGTCCTTATTCAAGCCATCTATTCAAGATATAACGCTTTCCCCACTACGTGCCGGGCCTCGCGTGGCGGTCGTTAAACTGACATACTTGTATAATGTCGCCACTGCAACAATCCGATTGAGGATACAGCCCGTGTCCTTCAAATGTGCCCTACTACTCATGGCGATAGTAGTTAAAAATGCGAACGCAAAAAGTGAGGATTAAAACGAGGATGCGAACATGGCGTTCCAAACATGTAAATATGAACATTTGAATTCGAACCGCGTTCCAATCATGTGAATAGGAACCCCGCTCCGATTGGGATTTGAACTGAGTTCATGTTTCGAGGTTCGGTACAATCAATTGTGTACTGGGGTTGTAACTGCCTGTTCCGATTTTGAATTAAAGTGAGTGAATTAGAACAGGGATGCGAACATTTATTTCGGAACTTGAATAGATAGTTGTTTGTTTTGAGACTGCTTGCTCAAATGCGACAATTGTGGTCATTGTGACTATGATGACAATTTTATTTATTTTCATAATGCGTTTACAGATCAGAAATTATGTTATGAATGTTCTATTATTTACTAATCAGAATCCCATTTACAGAATTTGTGAAATGAAAACAAGAGGTTTACAATGTAAGTGTAATTAACCATAAAAAATGAAAGAAGGTAAGTCACGTCCCTCGGAGGACTCCGTTAACTTCATGAAGTCCTCAGCCCATTCGAGGAATGTTGCGTTGTTTGTGAACTCGTGCTCACATTCGTGTATAGGACACTTCGCTGGCAGTCCTTTTCTCCTTTGGAGTGCTGTCACTGTTAAAGTCTTCCAGAGTTCCACCTTGCATCCGCAGCACAAATTAACCTTTGTATCCAACGCTCCACCCATAATTACTTGAGTTTCATTGTGGTAACAGAACAGTTGTTTCTGGGTACTCATCATGAAATAGATTCGTAATAGATTCTTAATGTCTACTCAAGTCACGAGGATTAGAACTTGCTTAATTGGAACAATGTCATCCTTATATATCCCTTTAGGGAAAATCGGAACCTCTCTGATTGGCTGTTGGGAATTCCTTTGTTCGAAAAGTATATAAGTCCTAGCTGTGTACCAATTCTCATCAAAGGTTCTAATCCTCAAGTACCATATTATCAGCTATCTTATCTAGATTATTCTAATCACATTGAAAATGGAACGTATCACAGCACCTCCCACTTCTCCTGTTGAAAGGCCGGAATCGCCATGCGAACCCAGAGTGTTCGTAAGAGGACCTGTAACTCCTGATCAAATATCATCAGAAGATGAAAGTTTGGTACTACAGAGGAGTATCATCGAAACACCGGTGGAAGCTGTTATAACAGTCAAGACACGTAGTGGAAGTCAGGTTCAAAATGCTCCACGAAAAACAAACATGAAGCGGATATGTGTGCGATTAGAGCCTGAAGAACAGAATTTGACAACTGCGCTGGAGTTCAGCATAATAGATCCAGCCACGCCCCACCGCGGCCCTGGTGCCCCCAAAAAGACAAAAGTGTGTGTTCGAGTTGACCTGAAGAGACTGATTCCTTTCCCCAACATTGACAATATGTAATTTTTTATCTTTAATAACACTTACATAAATGAACAATCTTGTTTTTATAATTTCACAAATCGAATTTCTAATAGGATTTGAATGGGAACTGGGGATAGATATATTCATCTCTGAAACAGCTACCTATAAGTATTTCTAAGTTTAATATTTCGAAGATACATATTTCAAATCACTTGTTTGAGACTTTGAAACAGCACCGAACATACTAGAACAAATTTGAAATGAATATTAATGTGTAATTCAAATGATAGTCAAACTGGATGAAAGTTTGAATAGATTTACAGTGTTTTTGAATGCTTTTTTCCACCTTAGGATGATATCATACATATTGCATACAATACATCATTAGCTAGAGAATGAAAAGACCTTTCTAATGATATAAGGTATGTACCCATTCGATGAAGAAATCCCTGTTGTATGCAAGTGTATGCAGGAAGAAAAAATTATGATTTCAATTTTTAAGTTTCTCAACTAAATTCTACCTATCTTTCAAAGGGCTATAGCTGCTTCGGATGGTGTCATACATATTGCATACAATACATCATTGGAATCAGAATGAAAAGAGCTTTCGAATGATATAGCATATGTACCTATTCAATGAAAAAATCCTTCTTGTATGCAAGTGTATGCAACTGGAAAAATTCTAAGTTTTTCTCAAAAATAACTAAGTTTTCAAGTTTTTGAAATTTTCAAAGTTAAAGTTTGATCACTTGAAATGACCATAATGCATAAACTTCCACATGAACTTGACCTTGACCTTTGACCTTCATACACGGCGGGGGGGGGCCTCAAAATTTCTCGGGCGCTTCGCGCCGTCGAGATTTTTCGGATTATAGGGTAAATAAATTTATTTACCCATGGGCTCCGGGTGCCATAGCTATTCTTTTTTGCATAACTAAAACCTAACCCTAACCTATTATTTGAATTTTGGCGCGAATTTAAAATTTCGAAATTTGGAGCGAAATTTAAAATTTCGAAATTTGGCGCGAATTTAAAATTTCGATATTCCAGATTTTAATATATCCTCCAAGAGTTTTAAATCAATATTTTGGCGCGAAATTTAACTTTAGAAATTGATATGCAATTCAAATATCTTAAAATATTGACTTCAAACATGTTACCATGTATATATTTACAAATTGAATAATTAATTTGTATGTAATAATGTTCAAACTCTGAATTCATTTGAATTAACTTGCTTGTGTTCATAATAGATACATATAGTAGATTTTATATTATTTATAAGAGTCATATTCATAGCATTTGATTGCCATTCCATTCTAATGGTTAAAATGAGCCAGCTGATTATTATTTTGTTTAAAATTGTCAAGTTTGTTTTGCTGTACTAAATTGATGACATGATGTCATCAAGTCTTTGTTCATGGTCCCTTTGTTGAATTTATATATAAAGAACTTGTAGAGCTCCGTTCTTCACTCAGTTTTGAATTATTTGGTGTGCATACAAGACCTCGTTCTCCGCTTCTCCGTTTCGTCGATTTACAATTATATTTCTGAAGTGAGTTTCATCATTTAGTATTTACTACTTTCTAAGTTTGGGAAATAGGTACATTACTAACTTCTTATAACCAAATAGTTTAAAATACATGGTTGGCTTTGAGGATAGGAAACAACACAATATTATATTATTAATCACAAATCTTTACTTCGTTTTTTATTATAGCATATGAAATACACATGAATCAAGCGATCTTGATTGATGTAGTGTTTGAATTTAAATAAAAATCGCAAGATTTCGTTTCTAAATAGTAAAACACTTACACATTAATTTCATTTTCAATCAGCTGTTCTTCTAATTAAAATAGTTTTAATCAATCTGTACACTTTCGTTTTTTCGAAAGGTCAGTTTCGTTTCAATGTTTTTTTCGATATTAAATAACATTTACTCAGCTGATTCCAAACTTGATGTTTCTATATCAAAAACACCTCTTAAAAATTGATTTAAGAGTTCGAATCTCGGTTTCTGTTTCATCTTAATATTTTTCTAATTGAGATTATTAAACTTTTTAATATTACTTTTTAAAGTTTGGAAAATAGATTCATAAATGAGTTCTAATCTACAGAGAGATAAGAATATAACAAACGATTATTTCCTTTGTAGAAATGGTTCGAACGTCAAGCATTTCCCGACAGAGACTTATTTTTCATTATTGCAGTACTTGCAATTTGCCCGTTCGCCACGCTAGCAAAAGCAGTCATAAGGGTTGCTCTTTTAAGGAGGATGGTACATACCTGTATTGCCTTACATGTAAGGCATATCTAAAGAGCACTGAGAAGGCGAACAGTGAGGAAGATAAGGCGTTTATTCAAGCCCATACTGCCTGCGCACTTGGTAATGGACGCAAAGGCATCAATCTGACCTCGACCGCAGAGAAGCGAAAGTTGGAAAGATTGTTTGCCAAGGAGGACAGGCCGGCGACAGGGGTTTTCAGCCAATGTTATGAGGTCGCGAAAACTTCTAAACCTCCAAAAAAAGCGCGATCCATCAGAGTAAAGTTGAGAAAATTCATTGATAGTGACACGTCACTATCTGATTATGAAGTGAGTACTGTTAAATGCTTATTTTAAATTAGGTTTTTAAATGAAACAATGATGAATGTCACCTACGATTCTAGTGCAAGTATGTATGTAGTAAACATATTTTTTAACATTTCAGAGTTCAGAACCTCCAACGAAGAGTGCCAAGGTACTTTTAAAGAAATTGCCTACAGCAAGAGATGTAAGTATTTTACAGTCAAAATGTTTATGATTTTAAATATGTTTTACTACCAAAGTCTTTCTTTCAGCATTTCAACAGTCTGCCACCTGTTTCGAAATTGACTATGGTGGAGAAAAAAGTAAATCCACATCCCGTAAGTATTATTTACAAGGTCTATACGTATATAACTAGAAATTTTAAAACATTGTTAACTTTTCAGCTGTTCCAAAGTCTGCCCCCTATTCCCAAGTTGAGAACGGTGGAAAATAATGGATGTCAGAGACCTGTAAGTATGATTGTTGCAGTCTACACTCACACAAATCTATCATGTCTTAATAATCACTCTCTAATCATTTTGTCTTTATTCCTATTGCAGGCAATTCGATCTTTATCACTGAAAAAGACTCGAGATCACAGTGTCCTCTCAACGCCACCTACCTCAACGTCCATGGAGGACAATGAGGAAAAGCCCTACACCATCCGCGAGTCCTCTTCGGATGAGTCCTCTTCGTCAGCGACATCATCGCCAACTTCTTCTGATGATGACAGTGATGATGGCAGAATTGCTAAGGTAAGTACAATATAAGGAATGAATATGAAAGCAGATAATTGAAATGTAAAAGATTGTAACAGTTAAATTCTGATTTTAGAATAGTTCATACAACGTTGCGGTGGAAGATGGATCTGATCATGAGATCGTCATGACTTCTAAGGTAAGATAGCTTTCAAACACTAGAAAACATGTTTACATTATTTAAATATTATTACATTGTTAATTCTACAAACATTATTAACTTCTTTCCCATATAATGATGCATGGATAATACAAATATTTTCTATTCTCATTACAGGATGCAGCGGTCTACGCATCACAGGAGGAAGAATCCTTCTCCAACATTCGATCGTCTCCAACCTGCAGCGTCCGCTTCCCCTTCACTCCTATACTGGAGTATAGGGGTGCATCACCACCGCCCACAACACAACTACCTACACCGGGGACTGCTCCTACGACTTCCCACGATCCTACTCCTCCTACTACACCATCACCTACGACTTCCCATGATCCTGCTCCCCCTACGATCTCCAACACTACTATCAACGCTCCTGCTTCCATCATGCTGCAAACCAAGGAGTACAATGTTAATCTAGATGAAACCAATGACAATAGTGAGCTGTGAGGAGCGACTGCGACTTGCTGAGGAAAGAGAAGCAAAGTTAAGGACTGAAAATCGTGATCTAATTCAATCTGTGCGAAATCTAACGCAGTCAAACTTGCATATGGCGTCACTCCTTTCAAGAGGCAACAAGCCCTTTGAAAAAGAGACTTTAATGCATATTGAGTATGCAAATTCAAACATTGAAAAGGTGAGGCTGACTCACATGGAAGACAGGGGTGCTTGCTCTGCACAGTGTCAGCACATCAAGATGTGCCTCAGTGGCATTGTAAAATGCATAAAAATGACCACTCACTGAAAATCTGCATTCCTTGATACAGGAATATTTGATCGCCGGTTATGATAAAAACGACGACCGACTACCAACTGGGATTTGTGGGACCTGCAGAATTGTCTTGGCGGAATATAGCAAAGGAATTTTTACTCGAGACGTTAAGTCGTTTGATCATTCGCAAATCAGTTCATCCTACCAAGCGAGATCAAAATCTCAACAAAAATGCGAATGCCTCGTATGTCAACGAGCAAGATGCACCATCACCAACTTGGTTGGTGGCAAGATCAAAGGGTCACCTGGTAGACCTCGAACAAACTCGGTCGGATTGGATTCCTTAAGATTTGTCTGAACATTTTCCCTCTTACTGCAACTGGGAAGGACAAATATTTCAAAGATTCAGGAGTCAAGAAACTCATAATTATTGCTATCGTACCTAATGTTTAGGAGAATTATCCAAACCTTCGAAAGTTATGGATTTCCTTAGGACTTCATCGAATCAGTACCGACTTCACCATATCGACTGATCTTAAATTGTGCAACCTTCTCCTTGGCATAATGGCTCATGGATCCAGCCATCCCTGTTGCTAGTGCTCCGCAAGCAGAGACCATCTGAACCAGTTGGGTGCTACCAGAACACTAGAGACATTGGAAACAAGCTTCTGGAATTATTACGACAAATGTGCCGTTCGAAAGAACGCAAAGATGTTCGAGAATGTCGTGCATCCATCAATCGTGTCTAAAGAAGACAAATCCGTTCCAGTCATCCGCTTTGTCCCACTACCGGAACTGCACCTCTTCACTGGAACGGTCAATTCCATATACAAAGGATTAGCAGCTGAGTGGAGGGGAGCTGTGTTCTGGCTGGAAGCATGCCAAGTACAGCGAGAGCTCACTCATGGCGGCAGCTTCACCGGCAACACTTGAAAAATTCTGCTTTCCAAAATTGACCAGCTTCAAGCGATGAGTCCACTATGCTGCCTCAAGTATTGCAAGGGCTTCCGAAGCTTTTCAAAGGTAAGCGCAAATGATTAAGTAGAAATTAATTACACTATCAAAAAATTATGAATGTATATATATATATATATTCTCAAATGTAATGCACTTTTAATAGTGACAATTTTTAATTAATTGCACTTTTTCATTTAATCTAATGCGAATATGGAACATGTTAATGATAATATTACAAAAAGCACCAATTTAGAATTGTAATTTATTATTTAACAATATAGTATGAATAATGTCGTGATAATATTACAAAAAGCACCAATTTAGAATTGTAATTTATTATTTAACAATATAGTATGAATAATGTCGTGATAATATTACAAAAAGCATCCATTTGACCCTGACTATGAGGCACTCATACAACAATTCCATCAAGATTACGACGACCTTCAAATCGGCACAACACCGAAGGTTCATGCAGTGATATTTCAAGTTCAGGAGTTTTGTAAATTTACGAATAGAGGTCTTGGTCACTGGTAAAAGCACGCCTCAGAAGCAGTGCATCATGACTTTCTTGAGATATGGGATCATTACAAAGTTAAGAACATTGATCATCCTGATTTTAGAGAACGAATTCTGAGAGCAGTGTGCTCTTACAATGGCAGACATATGTAGCAATTTTTGCATTTACGAGTACTATGTGTTTTTCTCAAATTAATGGAGCATGCATATACAATAATAGCAATGCATGTAATAAAATATATTTCTCGCCATCCAGTTGTTTTATTGCAATTCGTATTTCTGAATATTGCTGACGCAGTCACATCAGCCATGCGACGACAGTTTTTTCTAAGTAAAAAATTCATCTTATATTTGTATACATTACTTATTGGAGTAAGACAAGGAGAGATTGACAGGTGAGTATCATACATGCATATTGTTGATATGATATGATTTTCCTACATCTAATGAATCAGGAAATTAATTAATCAATCAATCGGTTAATTAGTTCGAGTGTTGTTAAGACAAAAATTATGTTCTAAAATCAAAAAATATATTATTAACCTATAAATACTACTTATAAGCATACTATGTATATAGCCGATTTCATACACAAATATTATCCTTCGTCAATATTATTTCGGTACATTTGTCTTTTGAAAATTTAGTTAAAAACATATTTGTAGCAAGTAATCGTGTCTTGAACTTACGATATCAGCTCATTTCGTACCTGAAATATAATATGATATTTAAATAGGCCTGGCAAAAAAGCCCCCGATGAAATATTTTAAATCAGGGATTTTTTCACTTCACATGATCCATATATCAAAATGCATGATTCAAATTTGATGGACAATTTTTTTGGCAAAATTTTTTTCCGACGCACCGTGGAAGAAGAAAAACACAAAAGCGCACAGAGTTGCAGTAAATGTAAATCTAAGTTCAGTGATGATTGTATCAAAGTGAGAGATCATGATCACATAACAGGAAAATATAGACAAACATTATGTAGCAAATGCAACCTTCGATTGAAACTGAATAGGCGGGAACTGCCCATATTTTTCCACAACTTCAAGAATTATGACAGTCACATCGTTTGCTACAAAGCAATTGGAAAGAAGAAACCATGGAAATTAGAAGTGGTAGCAGCCACAGCTGAAAAATACATAACTTTATCCGCTAGTGTACCTGTGAACGAGTTCAACGGAAGAACAATATATTTTAAACCAAAGTTCTTGGATTCCTTTCAATTTCTAAGTGCATCACTAAGTGAATTAGCAAAAGGATTACAAGTGTATAAGCATGTAGAAAAATTAAGAAACGAATTTCCACTGATTAATGATGACATCCTATATCAAAAGGGAGTGTTTCCCTACTCTTATTTCAAAAGTCTAAATACATTGTTGGAAAATAGTCTACCACCACAATGTGAATTCTATAATGATCTCACACGAGAGCATTGCTCAGACAAAGAATATGAACACGCTTGTAATGCATGGATCGCTTTCAGTTGCTCCAATTTTGGTGATTACATGCTTGCATATCTCAAATTAGATGTGTTATTGCTGGCAGATATTTTTGAAGTCTTTAGATCATTGAGTCAAAATGAAGATGTGGTGGATCCTGTGCATTTTGTCAGCCTTCCACACCTTAGTTTTACTTCAGCTTTGAGTTTTGCTTCATCTGATCCTCCACACTACATACAAGATGAAAACATGTACAATCTATTTGAAAGAGGAATAAGGGGAGGTATGACATTTACAAATATTCACCGAGCGCGTGCACGCATTACGGAATTACAAAATAATACAAATGAAAGCCGTCACTTGGCCTACATAGATGTCAACAACCTTTACGACTCGTAACTCAGCAAGAGTCTACCACATTCAAATTTCAAATGGTTGAATGAAGATGAAATAGGCTACTTTTCAAACGAAGTTAATATTCAAGCCATAGATGATGATAGTGAAATCGGATATATTTTTGATTTAGATTTGGAATATCCTGCAAGCATACATGATGACACTGTCGATTTTCCATTGGCACCAGAAATGCAGATGATAGAACAAAATATGTTCTCAAGTTATATGAAAGACTTGTATAAAAAAGTAAGACCAAATACTAACTTTTCTTCAACTAAGAAACTATTGTTACACCCATTTGATAGGGAAAATTATGTTGTACACTATTCAATATTAAAATTTTATTTATTTATGGGTATGAAAGTTAAAAAAGTTCATAGCGGTGTAAAGTTCACTCAAAAGCCCTGGTTAAGAACGTTCATCGACATGAATTCCCAAAAGAGAGCTCAGTCAAGAACTGATTTTGAAAAGTCATTTTACAAGTTGAAGAATAATTCTTTATATGGCAAGACAATGGAAAATGTAAGACGAAGGAGAAAATTCAAATTAGTTAATAGTGTTGAGCAATGTCAAAAATTATCAAATCATCCACTCTATGTTCAGCATAAGATCTTCGATGAAGATCTAGTTGGCATGGAAATGTACAAGCCTTCAATAATGTTGAATAAATTAATTTATGTTGGTCAAGCAGTTCTTGATTATAGCAAGTTGGAAATGTATCAACTATTTTACAATGATTTAAAAAGATGTCCACTGATAAATAGAACGCGACTTTGTGGCGGTGACACTGACAGTTTTTTCCTATGTCTATACACCTCACCTTCTGTCCGTCTGGAGGACATACTTCTATACTTTGGTGAAAAATTTGACTCTTCAAACTATGATGTACATCACCGACTATATTCAACTACAAACAGAGCTAGGTTGGGCTGTTTTAAGGATGAGTGTGCGGGAAAGTTGCTTGAGGAAATGATCTTATTAAAACCGAAAATGTATTCAATGAAATATCTAGATTCATCTTGCCACTGCATCAAACGTGCAAAAGGAGTGCAGAGAGCTGCAGTTAAAAAACTACAACATAATGATTATAGGACCGTGTACTACAGTGAAATGGATACAAGTGAAGAAATGACAGTAATTAACTCGAAAAACCACTTAGTTACTACAAAATCATTCAGGAAGCGAGGACTTTCACTGTGGGAGGATAAGCGCTGTTGGTTAAATAAAAATTTGTCACTACCATATGGACACTGTAGCTTGGGACTTCCCCCACCTTCAAAAAGAAGGAGAATCCTTCCTGCTATAGGTGATGTAGAATAAGTCTAAATAGATTCAACAAGGTAATTTACAAGTAAACTAACCAATCGTCACATCTTTCTGCTTAGTTATGCTTACTAATATATAGGTAGTCTAAACACAAAATGAAATTTCTACATTTTTCCGATGTGTAGAAATTATTACTAAAATATAGGTAGTCTTATTATGAATTTAAGACATAGCACTCAACATCATTCCGTTATGTTGAGATGTAAAATAGCAAGCTTTATGCAAACAAATAAATTTAGGTTTATATTTGAAAACATGCCTCATTACATTAGAACATGGAAATTAAATGACTCACAAAGCATTCACATAACAAATTCTAAGAAAGTAGTCTTTCGTCACTCAATAACAAATAGTGGTGGAAAACATCGTGGCGTTTGCATTAGCCTTGACGCATTATATTCACTGAAAGACTTCGCTGATCTGATTGACAACCATAAGACACGGATGAAGATTCCGCTCGATCAAAAGGTATGGATAAAGTGTGACTCTACCGTCAAGCTATACGTCTGTTCACCAAAGAGAGAAGATATTGACTATCGATTTTTCCGTTTCAGTGACATCACATGGAGAAACTTTACAAAAGTTTGATTACAAAAGTTGATTTGATAGTTTGTAGCTCCAAAAGCCATTAACGCGAACTCAGGATTTGCACGAATAAATTTTATTTGCATTTTAACCTGTGATAGTAGATATCTAGATTGACGAAGGAAATCAAGATAGACAGGTCCTTTCAAGTATAATTCCTTTGAATCTGCTGTCAATTCCATTCGTTTTTTTAAACCTCCATTTGAAACCTCATCAAATTTCCCTTGCTGATCATCATACCAGCCGGCAACTTGCAAGTGTGACTGTTTAGCTTGCTTCTGAAATTGCGTCATTGTATTTATGTATGCTCCATAGGGATATGCTCGATCCCCTCCTTCAATCTGTTTGTCATTCAATATTAAATACACATCTGAGAATAGACTGGCAATAGGAAGATTTGTCAATCCCACTTTATCCTTCGTTGAATCAATATTGGAAATATGAAAATAAATAAAATTGTCATCATAGTCATAATGACCACAATTGTCGCATTTGAGCAAGCAGTCTCAAAACAAACAACTATCTATTCAAGTTCCGAAATAAATGTTCGCATCCCTGTTCTAATTCACTCACTTTAATTCAAAATCGGAACAGGCAGTTACAACCCCAGTACACAATTGATTGTACCGAACCTCGAAACATGAACTGAGTTCAAATCCCAATCGGAACGGGGTTCCTATTCACATGATTGGAACGCGGTTCGAATTCAAATGTTCATATTTACATGTTTGGAACGCCATGTTCGCATCCTCGTTTTAATCCTCACTTTTTGCGTTCGTATTTTTAACTACTGACGATCGCATCAACGTCACGACAGGATTGTGGACCGCATGGGAAAGTTCTTGGCTGAAAGATGCAATAACTACGACAAAGAACCACATGTGCCCATTCCTACATCTTTTGTTAAACCTGACCTGACAATTTGCCAAAAAGAGTCCATCATCGTGATGGATATTCAGGTATGTGGGGATACCAATTCCAATCATGCGTTTCTTGAGAAGCAACAGAAATATTCTGAATACAACTAAGAAGTTCTTCACTTTGCCAGGACCCGTGCTTCTACTAATATCAAGAAAGTTATTTACTGTCACCTGATCGTTGCCTTCAGAGCTATCCTTTCTATGTATCCTTTACGAAAAATCTATCAACCTTGTCTCTATTTTTCGTTCCTCAAATTGTTTTAAGTGATTGTTTGTCTGCTATGGTCCGGAGAGCTGCTGTGGATCGTGCTTATATCTCTTCGGTCATTTACTTCTTGCATCAACACTGCCATTGAGTTTGGATTTGCTTCATGTTTTTGTTTTATCTATTCTGTTATTACTCCATTCTCATTGTAATGTGCTTATTTGCGATAAAATATCTTATATAGCCAAACGCAGTGACACTTTCTTCATGTGATGAATAAGTTACCGGTACTTAACTTTATGGCTTATTATTTAACTAACTTTTCTAGTATATTACAGATTTGAGCAGAGGATTAAGGCCTATTGAGAGAGCTTTATTGGACTCAGGAATCATGCCGCGTAATTATAAGAAAAAAAAGGATTAGCACTTACAATATTGATAATAATTAGTAGCACAACCTATTTGAAAGCACACACATCTGCCCACACGTAGGCTGCTGCTAAATGAACCTCTTGACTCCATGCTATCACTGGAGTCCGATTTCTAGTTGCATGTATGTTTCACCTATCACTCAGACGTTAGTTTAAAAACATTTTCTCAAATATCGAAGCTTCACCAATGATTATGTTGGACATTATAGAACAAGTATAAAAAGTGTGGAAATAAAAACAATTGTACTTCCAAAAGGACGACGGCCTTGGCATCCCAAATATCGAGCAGATGGTGTGGTTTGCGAAACTGAGGTGCATCGAGAAAATGTCGTCCTCTGATAGACCCCTGGTGAAAGTTGTGGGTTGTGTGGTCTAGTTCTATCATGCAGCCAAAGTCTTGCGCCACCCAATCATGATCGGCACTAAAGCAGTTGCTAACAAGGAAGAGGCCCAGGGATCGAGAAGTAGAGGAAATCTCACGATGTTTTCGACACCACCAATTGATGTGACAAGTATGCAGCCTATGAGCCTCTCTTACTTGGTTGTGCTCGTGGGGCCAGTCCTCTCGGTTCCCAAGTTTTGACCGAGCCGCGTCATTCAGCTTTCGTGAGAGACGTGACAGATGTGTCAGGACAAGTATTTTCATGGTGTAGTCTTCTCAATGAACCCCAGTGGCGCAACGCTTCTGAAGTAACTCGGGTGGAAGCACTATCGAAGCTTCCTATGCGCATTTATCGATTATCCTCGAAGTTGTTTATGCTATTGTCTCTATTCTTAACCGACATGCGACGCGCAAACACGGACCATTTCATCGATGCACTGGACGCAATTCAAGATTTCATAGTGACCTTTTCGCCTCATCGTTGTCGTCTCATCGGCATATCAAGTGCAGTCCCGTCCAATCCCGTCATTGACAAAAACAGCAGAGGAAAGTCTAAAAATTTGAAGTTGTAACGGAAAAAAGTGAAATAACTTCCTTACAATCTTCTCAAACAATGTGACCCAAGATCCAGAATGTAACAAGAAATCTGACGAACCGCATACAGAAGTAAAAGAAAACGAACCGAAGCGAAAGATCAAGGAATTGCGAAAGGAAAACGGTAAGCAGCTATGCTTTTACTATTATTGGGCATTAGCATAGCTGCAGTTTAATATACCTTTTCCCGGTCAAATTAGCAAGCTGTTCAGTCAAATTAGCACGCGAGGGAAGAGAGGCGCACAGGATTGCTGACGTTATTTCAGCGTCATCCCTATTATTAGCTATTTATAGAAATGACATTAGCGCCCGTGTGACGCATTCTAATTGTGAATTCCACTGGATCTGCTATGTTCAATGAAATTAGCGCGCTTCACAATGATATTAGCAGCGCGTTATCAGTACCCAATCATTTCGCACGATGCCGTACATGCGAATATCCGCCGAAGCTCGTGAGAGTCTTATAAATGCTTTTGATGAAAGCCGTGACTTTATTTTTATTGCCGATACCCTGCAAATTAATCGTCGAACGGCTTATGGAATAATTTAAAGATATCAAAGAACTGGAAGGCAAGAAAATTTACCCAGAGGAGGTTCACTGTCCATTCTGACTCCTCAAATGCAAAATGCCTTAATAACTTTCGTCGAGGAGAGGCCTACAGCAACTTTACTCGAGCTGTCGGCAAAATTACATGAAAAATTCCCAAATCGTCCAATGGTGTCACGAATGACTGTATCACGCTTTCTCGACGGAAAACTTGTGACTTTAAAGCTTCTGCGAAATGTGCCTTTCGATTGGAATACCAAAGAGCTGAAACAAGACAGAAAATTATTCATGGAATGTCTTCTTCCTGTTTGTAGCAGTAAATCTACTGTTTATCTCGATGAAGGTGGATTCAACATATGGACATGTCGAAGTCAAGGACGATCATTGAGAGGACAGCGTGCGGTTCGCTCATTATGTGGGCAGCGAGGAAGAAACACTACTGTTGTTCTTGCAGTTTCGGAGAAGTTTGGTTTGGTGCACTACAAAATTATCGACGGTGGAATGACCCAAGAAATATTCAATTACTTCGTTATGGAAATTTCTGCTTTACTTGAGAACGAGGAGATTGTTTTGATATTTGACAACGCTCCTGCACATCAAAAGCCGCCGGTTATGCTGTCTGAGCATGAAACTAAACCTTTTCCCAGGTATTCGCCATTTCAAAATATGACTGAGATGGCCATTTCGTGTTTAAAAGCTCACTGCAAGAGGAAATTGAGTGAACCATCAATACAAGTGAGACTATCTAGCCATTAAATTGCAGCTGCGCAGGGAATGACGCTCCATGCTCACATATCGTCCATCTTGAAAGGAACCATAGAATCGTGTATGTCGGAAATAACGCGAGAGAAATGTTCAGCATGGTTCAAATATACCTTGAATTATGCCCCAGCTTGTCTACAGAAACAGGATATTTTTGACTAAATGCATTTGTGGTTTGGGTAGACAGACCTAGTCATTGTTTTTGATTAATGCCATTTCTATAGAAACATTTTGTAATTGATAAATATGGCATTCTGACTTGTCTTAATTACCTGTAGCAAAAGAAATTCTGATAATCCACAAACCAAGTGTTCATTATCAATTAATTGTGGCTTGAATTAAATACTGATATCTAAATATAGTGAGAGTAAATCTAGATGAAATAGGGAATTCAATTATACCCCTGACGTCATGATGATTCTTCTGCGTGCGCTCACTGCACGCGTGCTAATTTGATTGAACATTATGCTAATTTGACCGGGAAAAGGTATATTCACAATTAGATTAATTGATAACATTAATTTACAAGTACAATGTCCCGATTGTGATTTTTTGCAGAATTCGCGCCTCGGCAATTTTTTCGCGCCTACCAAAAATTCTCATAAGTCAAGTTTTCCGCTTGAATTAAGTTTACCATACAATAGCACGCTTGTTACCATAAACCATCGCTGTTATATTATGTTCATATATTCATCAATGCTTCGTTCAATTTATGATCATTTCAACATCATTTTATGATCGCTTGATTTTCATGTATTACAATTCACCTAATTAATAATAATAATAATAATATATCTTTATTGAAGTCTTACATATCAGGAATCGGTAAGAGCTTTTACAAAGAAAAATTAAAGCGCGTCGCTGGCTGAAGGTCACAATAAGTCATAGGGTTGAATGATGCAGGGAAACACGTCACACAGCACTGCAGAAAGATGTTGGAGAAGGTAAGGCACGCAGGTAATAAGATGCAGACAAGGTGTAATGTACAAGGGAAATGCCGCTGGGTTTGAGGCGATGACTAAGCGAGTGATAATGGGGAGCGATAGTAAAATAGCAGAAACGTACATTGTCCAGCGAGGAGAATAAACCCGTAATTGATCCGAAAAGCCGTTGACCAATAGGAGATATATACAGTCAGGTGATGCAAGGGTGGATCAAATATAAGGTAAAACTATGTAAGCAGATAATGATGATTCAAGTACAGGCAAAGCAAACCAAGCAGAAGCATGCCGCTTGCAGGAGCCGTGCACGCGCGGCGACCGCACGACAGCCTGCCAAAGTGGCGAATGAAGTATTCATTTATGTTAATAACAAGTATCAAGAAAAACCAAATATATCGGTTACTTTTCGTTTCATAAGTTCCCGAGTTCAGTGGCCTTCTGCTTCCGCTCATCCACCCTCTTTCGGCATCCTTTTCAATCAGGTGCTTCCTGTACTTTTAGCATTTTCTTTTTCTGGTCCATCAAAACTTCAATTCACTTTCTTTCAGACGCTTATTCGACCTTCGTACCTCTTCGAGTGACGGATACATATCCTTCATATTTTGCAGTTTTTTTCTTTCTCCAACCTCAGTTGCTCTGCTTTCAGCTGTTCGCTATACACAGCGTGGGTGTTGTAAAAATATTCCATCAAACTGTTAGAGATGGGCAAAGGTCTACTGTTCCAATTCATCGTGCGTAGGCACGACTTGATAACAACCAAAGCCCTAACAGTTTCTTTTCTGAGGTTCGATCTCTTCTTCGCAATTATGTCAGGCAACATGCTGAACTACCGCTCTACATCCGCATTTGCGGGTAGAATGACAATCATCGCTCGTGCCAAATTCACCAATGTGGGGAAGCTCTTCTCAGAATCCGTGAGAGACGAACTTTGTCGGAGTGGAGCCTCAACTTCCAATGAAGTTCTTTCTTCAGGACTGATGACACTCGGCAACAGATCAGCAGCAGTATTGACCCAATACTCACAGGACTCGTTTGGTCTTGTGGCGCTAGAACTCATTCCCGAATGGCAAGTAATCCAAAAGTTTAGCGGAGCCCTTCTCGAAGAAAGCGTGTACTTGTTTCGAGACGGTTGACTGATCGCTAGCTGAAAGAGCATTAAACGATTTCTGGGCATCTGATCCAAATGAGATGTTGTAGGGACCTAACCAAACTTCATCTTTTACATCGATCTTCCAAACAGGTTTCGATAGTCTGGTCGGCTTAAATCGTAGAATCCACTTTTCGGTAAGAATTATCATGGAGGTACTTTTGCTAAAATTATATCCTTTGACAACAACAATAAAATCATCAATATAGTCAATTATAAATTTAAGACCAAATCATATAATGCTACGTTTACAATGAAAAGCTCCAGATTCGCGCTTCGATCTCAAAATTCGCGCATTCGCGCCTAAAATACCCATTTTCGCGCCATAATCGGGACACTGCAAGTAGCTTACCCTATGCGCATATAATTCAAATTAGCGATTTCAGATCGATCACACGAACACGAAATTAGATTAAAATTTATGAAATAATTTGATGCAGGCACAGTGACCGAGCACTATCAAATGCTATCAAAAGTTGATTGCATTTAAATTGGGCACATCTATCAATCAATATTAATTGTGACAACATACTCGTCTTCACAAATCAATAAAATTCCATAACAGCTGACGGAGGCCTTCAAGTAGTTGTCGAAATTATGCACTTCGTCAATTTACATTTATACTGTGCATTGAATATTACCGCCGTCGAGAGCACATTTCTACTTGCCTTAAGCAGATGAACTGACTTCAGATAAATGAACGTTTAACACTCAAGGTCGGATGCTTGTGCTATAAAGGACTTTACTTGAATTCGTCTGTGTACATTAATCAATAATCCCTCCCGTTCCCGTGCTTTTACCTTCTATGGACAATCTCTGTGGTACTACATCCCCATGATAATAGTATAGTTCGAGAAGTTTGTTGACTTTTAGGCGTCACTTGAAGAAATTTTTGCTCACGAACACTTTTTCTTCTATTTTACAGTAGCTTTCTGTAATTTGTGACTTTATTGTTCGTTTTGGTGCTGTGAGCTTTTTTGACCATTTTATACAGACTTATTTTTCGTGTTTCTGGTATACTTGGGACCGGAACAATACTTGGTATACTTGGGACCGTTGGTAGAAGTAGTGATCTGTATAATCCCCACTGGTTTGGGTGACCTTCCTGTCATGATTTATTGTGTTCGAACTCATCACTAATAGCCTAGCCAAATGACGTTTAATTAAAATATCAACGAAAACTATGGTGCACTTTTCTGAGAGGCAGCCATGTAGAATTTTGTTGGCATGATTTTAGACTGACATCCTCCTCAACTTGGTGTCGATGAAGGCGCATAAGTAGCCTACAGTGTTAAATTGAGAGATTCTTCCCTAGATTTTTTCTTGCTAAAAATATTTGAAAACTAATTAAATTCATAACGTAATATAAACGATCATTTAGATATGACTTTTTAGATATGATTTAGAGGCTGGATAATTTGCCATTGTTCAGGTTTAACAGCCGTTAAAGCCTTCCCCGTTCATAGGGTAACACGTGGTCGAACGGGGAAGGCTCTAACGTCAGTCACTCGTCACTTATTTGATTATTCCTTGGATCAATGTGACTTAGTAGATCATAGAAGTAGGTTTGTCATTTTGTCACGTGCACCATCAAAGAGCCTATTGTCCATACTCGAGGCATTGCTCATCAAGAGTCAAAAGCCGATTTTATGTTCGAAGAAAGAATTTGTGTTGCAGCTATCACTGCAGTGGTGATCATGCAAATTGCACTAACTTGTTATCAGTTTTAACCGTGTCGCTCGTTCATTTTAGTATCTGGGTCCACCTTGAAAAGACCAGACGAAAGATCTGTGTAATTTTATATTTCTTTGTGATTTTCTTGCTTTTATTGAATACAACGATTACTTACCAACGGTTTCTTTTTTGCATTTTTTCAGAAGGTCAGTTGTCAGCAGGAGTTCGGCTCCCATTTTCAAAATCAGCAAGCTCTACTAAGTTTCATTGGACATGCCCGACCGAGTCTCAGTTCGGTTCTTTCGAATCATGGTAACGACTCGTAACGTTCTATATCCGCGTTACAATGAAGAATGGTTAAAACTCTCAGCATAATCACTGCGAGCTTCTCGTACGGTCGTCAACCATCTACTGGATTTTTCCATAAACGATGTTAATGCCAGACTTCGTCACAGCGGAGACCATTGGCCACGGGAAGTGGATAAGTCTGGAACAGACGTTGGGGATTCGGGAATGGAAGAATTCCACACAGGAATTGGTGCACACTGTTCGATGATTCCGCAACTTCAGCACCTCATCTACAACTTTTGCATTGTCCTTACAAAATAGCAATGAGGATTTTCATTTCCTGCTTCTAATCTCTTTCATTCTTGCTCTATACAAATCAAAGTCGAGTCAGATGTAAAATACAACGAAAGAGAGCATTCAACTCTATTTCTAAAATAAACTTAGAGGATTATCAATGACTAGAGCTATTGAAAATTTTATCTTTCTGGAGTTTGCAATGACGTGTGGAGAGATTTGCGGAATAATTGTGTAAGTTGGCACTGTAGCTTGGGTGGTTATTTCTTTCGATACTTGTTCTTTCCTTTTCATGTACTGGCACTTATTGGCTACAAAAAAACTTACATACCAGTCATAAGTGCGAGCAAGCATTCTACTTGCACTTCGTAATTCAACCATGTTCGTAATCATTCGTTCTGATGTTGTCAATACTACTGACTATCATGAAGTGCTATCTTCTTTAATGCATAGTGCATTGATCATTCAATACCATGGGTCTACTCTATAAACAAAGTGGAACATATTTATAATATAGAATCTTTCTCTTGTGAGACTGCCTTAGTCAAAATGTTGGATTGTTGGAAGAGCAACTGATTAGACAAAAACCTGTTTGGGACTGTATTTCTGGATATACGAAAGGCATTTGATTCTATCCCTCATGATATCTTGCTGCAAAAGCCAACGACATACGTGTATTGTTTCTCAGAAGTTACCTTTCAGATCGGCTTCAATTTGTAGAAATAAACGGTGTTGCTTCTGAAAGGAGATTTAATTCCTGTTCAATGCCCGTCTGAGATTCGCATCCGCCTTCATATTGCCGCACATCGACTATGGTATCTGCACATGGGTCTTTGGGAATGAAAAACATTTCATCTGTCTTACTAGACTGTTCGGCAAAAATAGTGAGACTTATTCTAAATGTAAATTTAATAGATCACTTACCCCTGTCATGCATGCTTGTAAAAATACGATGGCTACCTATAAAACATCAAGCAAGATTCAAAACTAGTGTAATGGTCTACAAATCTTTACGGCTCGGAATATTTGAAGGAATTGTTATCAATTCATCGTCCATCGCGCACTTGACCGTTTTCAAAAGCAAATTACTCTCTGTTCCTTTCAGTCGCACAGGGATTGGAAGCTTGGCCTTTTCTGTTGTGGTTCCAACCATCTATAACGTACAGAAGTCATTGGTGTCTTATCCTCCCTTTCATCATGTAATTTTTGTTGCTGGACCATATCGAAAAAAGGATCTTTCCTAATGTGTTTCCAGCTAAAATGAAATTATTATTATTATTATTTTGAGATTCAAACAAGAAATTTTGCTACACCTGGTTGCTAGGACGTGATGTAGGATCAGAGTGAAAGGTAGATGTGTGTAACTCTACGAAGTAGAGTAGTCTGGGCTAATTCGGTGGTATATTCTACGAAAGACGGTCTACACACGGTATACGGCATTCAATCGAGCTATATCTGCTCCTCAACGTAGTTCAAGGAACCACTTATGACTCTAACACACCATGTTTCATTTACGTACATAATCATTATATTGGTGTACTTCGGTGATCATTCAACATATCAATAAGGTTATATTATAATTTTTTCTTGATAATTGATGTAGCCAATGAGTAGTAGGCCTGTATCGATAATCTGAAGTGAGAAAATCATTTGATTAAAGTAAATACCTCCAAATTGGCGGAGTTTTCCCGACTCCTCTAGTGTCTCTGTTTCATAAATCATTTCCACTTTCACCAGTAACGAAGCATCAACATCAGCGCAATGCCTATTGTACTTCGTTTCCAATAGAAATTAATTCAATCAGAAGTCACATTTTCAGGCAAATATAACAATTCCTTACATCCCTCATTTAGGATGCCGCCCACAATCACAGCCTTGCCTATAGATGCCTAGAATGCAATGTGAAATTTAACAAGGAATATAGATAAGAACACAGTGCAAAAGTGGAGTATGTTTATCAAAGACAATGATAAAAAGGCCCATCAAAGTTTGATTAGAGCTGCATCCGTGAAACCGGCATCCACATCACAGCAGACTGATTCTAATCACTTCCGAAGAGTGACTCCATGATCCTGTTTCCTCAACTTAGGATCCACCTCACAAAGACATCATGTGATGATCATCTTCCCATGTAACACGTCCAAATGACAAACAACTTCAGATTCTTATTCTTTCGCCATTCTATCTTCAGTCTGAACCAGGAACTTGCCATTCCCGGCAAATTCGCATTGGAAGTTGGAGTGTTACAGGAATGACCATCTGATCTGCCCGAAAAATGCAATCTTTGTTCAAATCGGCCTGTTTCCTTGCTTCAATGCAACAGTAGCGTTGAAAGTAAACCGGAGAAGAATCAATGAACGAGTCAGCAGCTTCGTTTGAATTGAAGATTTGCTGTTCTAACCGTTTATACCGAGGCAATGCCAACTAAAAAACTCTTTTATAAAAAAATCTCGAGCTCAGAAGTTACTCCTTCGTCGCGGCCACCGCTGGAAGTACACGACCTTGGTTCTCCAAGACCAGGAAGACGTCCGCTATGGCCATCCCACCACCGCCTCCGACCCATCTATCCCGTTACGGACCTACCCGTGGCGCCCGTGGATCATCGCGTGGAGGAGACGACGAGATGGACCTTCTGCCGCCGGACCTTCCAAGCCTTCGGCCTAGTCGATCTCCTTCTCCAGACAGTTCGCAGTCCCTGGATTTTCGACCCGGGATCACCACGCCCCCGCTACCGGACCTTGCTCTGACCAGCGTGACATCGCTGCAGCAGTCATCGTCTGCTCTTCTGCAGCCCTACATGAGGATTCTGCTCGATCCTATCTGCATACTGCCAACTCCAGATCCTCCACCTCACCGGCCATCACCTCAACCCCATATAGACTCCGATCAAGGTTGAACCCTCCTCTCCTCCTTGGCGACCGCGCACGCCGTCACCCAGCCATCCCGCGCAGGAAGTTTTTGGATCCCAACTTTGTTGCACAGACGCAAGATTTTCTCCGCCATTTCCGACATTATGGACGAGCTCGACTGGCTTCCAGAGCCCGATCCTCCTCCGACCGACCGTCCTTCGGAACAAGCTCTCGACGATGATCTCCAGTCGCTCCCAGACTCCATTGAGTTCTCGTTCCAATCCGATGGCCTCAGCGCTTGCAAGCCGCTCAAGTTTGTGGTTTCTACTTTCCCGAATTGGGCGGCCGCCACCTGGGGGTGTCCAGACTGCGGACGTTCTTCTGCGTGTCGTAAGAGGAGACTAAAAAGGGCCGTTTGCCACTCCAGCTTTAGTGTTGGCAGTTTGATGTCTTATTCTAATTGCCTTTTCTCAGTGGCTACACTAAGTTTCGGGGGATCCTGACAGCCGAATCTTAGCTGTTGGAATATGCAACGAAGCTCTTTAAGCTTCCTCCCCTGTGGTATATCTGGCTATGCCTTTCCAAATCCCTTCAGCGATGGCCGCCGCCCCCATTCAGAGGTATTTGCTTACTGGGTGTGTCGCTTCGTATTGTCTCGATACGATGCCTCCTATCCGCTGGATGGAGCCGGGTAAAACAACAACAACAACTGGGGACCCGCTTCCTCCCGGGCCATCACCGGGTTCCGCCCTGCACCGTCGCACGTCCGTGGGTAAACGCCGTGTCCACCCTCCAGACGATCCGCCTGCATCTCAGGGTATATCGAGCAGCTCCTCAAGGCGGGCATCGTTGAGCCAGTTACCCCTTTCTATTACCGAAGACGGACGGTTTATAGAATTCGCTGCAAAAAGGTGCATCTCCCGGCTTTTGCTTCCGTGCTTCGCCTTGACCTCTGGCATGCGTTTTACTCTATTCTCCTGGATCCGCGTGCCCGTGATATTACAAATTTTTATCATCAAGGCCGCCGCTTTCGCTTTACGCGTTTACCCATGGGCATAGCTTTTTCTCCTGATGACCGGCAAGCTGTGCTCCAAGACTTTATTCGAACTATGCAAGCTCTGATTCCTCTGGCCAATGTCCACGTTGATGACATAATTCTCGCGGCGCTCAGACGAAAGATTCTCGTCGCCTGTTACTCCTCCTCCGACGGGCTAAGTTCGTGGTTCACCTCGCCAAGTCAGTGTTAAAACCTACTCGCCGCCTTGACTACCTCGGTCTTCTCTTGGACTTCCGCTCTTCCGATCAGCGCCTCGGCCATCAAATCCGGTTCCTCCGAAACTACGACAACGTCTAGTGAGTTACTTGGTCTTCTGGCTCACCGCCACAATCCAACTTCACGCCTTCCTCCTAGCCATCCTTAAAACCTTTCGATGGCTCCTGCCAAAGACTTGTGGATTCCCATGGCTACGTCTACTGTGGACTGTGTGTACGTGGAAGCCACGCCTTCGCAAATCGCATGGTATCATCCCGCCACCTCTACTGCGTGGGCTCAGCTCTCAAGCCAACACCAAGTCCGTAACGAATGTTTGGCCCTCGCTTCGGCGAAGGCGTCAACTACTATGTGGATTGTGTGCCCTCTTCAACTCTGCAAGCCTTTAAATCTCCGGCCTTCCTACATTTAGAGACTTCGCTTTCTTTACTTCATTTCTATAGTGTAGTGCTCCTCTGGGGACAACAGCTCGGTCTATTTACTGATATCCCTTTGGGATAATGTCTACTCCGCGTTTTTATTCTTTTATTGTACGGTCTCAATTTTTAGCTTACCGGGGTGTCGCTTCTATCATTCAGATGCGATGGTCGCTTCTCATTGTCGCTCTAATACATACAAACATTCATTCAATCTCCCCGGCACACCCGGTGCGTTGTTCATCTCGTGAGGCACGCTACATATTGTACTGTTGCATTCACTAAGCTCGGATGCCTGCTATTTACCTGAAAACGTTGACTCCTGGCTAGATGAACTTCTATTGTAAACAGTACAATTGCATTGATATGGCATTTTCTAGGGGTTCATCGGATTTCAAATCCGGCCCGAATTTCAGCATCTGCAATGCTGGTATTTTACCCCTGCCGAAGCTCTCTGCAATATAATACTTTTTATTTATTTCCAGTCTATAGCATAAAATGCTCCATACATTTCTAAATCAATGCACACTGTGCAATCTACATGTAGATGTAGGCTATATAGAATGGATGCTATTGTTGCATGTAGGCTACATCTAATGTATCATTCATTTGGTGATCACAACCCGATTTTTTGCCGAATGGCCACAAGTTCTGGAAGGTCACTTGTACAAGGAAATGACTGAAACCTATGTAGCGCTACGTAGTTTTTTCTTTGACATCCCAATAATTTTCGGGTACCTCTACACTCCCCTTTCCCACGTTGGGTTTGAATTCGATTATCACCTAAAAATGTCTCCAGTTTTTTGCAGTTTCTGGGGATACTTAATACATGTTGTCGAGAGATGTCAATTTGAAAAAAATCATCCAGCATTTTCGAGAAAATTCAAATTTTAAATTTTTTAGTATGAAGGAGAGCATCTTTAAAATTTTATCATTAAAATTTCTCCAAACTGTTAACATTTTTTGAACATACCATGTAAGCACACTTGAGAAATATCAATCTTACTAATTATTCATTAATTACACGACTAACTCGATTAATTTTTAAATTTCTGATCAAGAATGTTTTCTAAGTATCTTATTTTTCTGGTTGCAGATTGTCAAATTGTCATAATTTGACGTGCTTGATATTTTTAGCTATTGATTTGATTACTTCATGATTTTTTAAAGCAAGCTAAAAATACATTGTACATGTCGAGATACGGACTCTCAGATTATTGGATTGATTTCTCAGCTGGATAGGTTTCTTTCATGCCTTGTATTGTTCCATACAATAATTCAGTACAGAAACATTATCTTCTTCGTGCATAAAGATAGAAGAAAGTTACAATATCCGGTACTTTTCTTAGTTCCTTTATCACACTAAATCCTGGACAAGTTAAGTATCTTTTACTTGATCAATCAACAATCAACATAGGAGCCATTTTCTGACTTGATCATTAGCGAACGTTATTTATCATCATTTCCATTTGCCGCCGTTTTACCAACTGAAAGGAACCAGGCTGGGGCCGTGGAGTGAACAATCCGTCGAGTCATGTTATCATGACTTTTCTGAAACGTGGAAAAACGATAAATTCACGAACACCACCCACCTCAATGACGAGAAGAAGCTACTTGCGGCTATTATTGCCTAGAACAGTCGACATGCATAGCATTTTAATCAAAAAATTGATCATTGGAATAAAAGTTTCGTTCATCTGTAAAAACGTGATTTACCATTCATTTCTGCTTGATTTTTTTTATTATTATTTGGTATGGGATAATTCCATCCTTATAAGAAATAATCATCTAATAAACTTAACTCCGTGGCTAGACAATAGAACTAATTAGAAATTTAACATTCCAATTTTCGCGATGAAAGTTCGATAAAAACCCGTACGGAAATGTTGGGTATGAATCATAGTATGAAACGTATCTATGATTGACAGTATGTTCACTACGCATGATTTGAATTTTCTCCATGAAAGTATGATAAAAAATATTTACGAAAGTTAGTCCTTTTTCAACTGTACTTACATATAAAAGAGTACATTCAAAGATGTCCACAGGTTTTCCAAAGATATTTTCATCAAAGCAAAATTAATGAATATTTAAACTACACAACAATTCAAAATTTGAATTTCCTTGAAAATGGCTCGATGAATTTTTAAAATTGACATTTCTCGACAACATGTACTAAGTATGTCCAGAAACTGCAAACAGTTTTTGCAAAGAGGAGAAATTTTTAGGTGATAATCGAATTCAAACCCACTGTGCCCCCTATATTTCTCATTCCATATTCGGACAAAATGCGAGAATTACTATTTCCATCAACAAATCCGCGGAACCGTTCTATTCCCTATAAAATGCACTCAAATAATCACAGATACAGCTCATACCCTGGCCCATTACTTTCTTGTCACGCCAAATATAACGGCCAGCATATGAGAACAACCAGTGTGCCACGAAAATTTCCTGTTTCGTGTAATTTATAATAAGTGTAATAACTAGGGCGGTCAATAAAGTCAATAGAGTCAATAGAGTAAAAATAAGGTCAAATGTAGTCAAATAAGGTCAAAAAGTTTAAATAAGACAATATATACTCGCAAGGATTTCAACGCACATAACTACATCCTTTTGTTAACTGACACTGACTATCTTCGATTGTTCGAAATGCACAAGACAGAATGATATCATGGAGATTGTTAACTTGGCACGTGACGGTATTTCACCAACTGAATACAATCTTCTGTTGTGTACACGATCAACCACAGCTGCGATCGAATGAAGCTTTTCCCAGTTGAAAAATCTCCTGCGTTTTAACAGAAACTTTTCTCCCCAAAACATTACTATGCAATAATGAATTACAACGGCAGTAACAATTAATTCGTTGTTTAAGAGGCATTCCTTCTTTTCGTGAAGAACTTTGTATTTGTGGGCTCAATAATAAAATGTGTCTCTTTGGTTAAACAAAACTGAATTAGGTAAAAAGATTGGGTAAAAATTTTACATTTATGTCAAAATTCTAGGTAAAAATTTACTTGAAAATAAAGTCAAAATTCGTAATTTTTAGGTCAATAAAAACCGCCCTAGTAGTAACTGTCGGTTTCACTAAAAACATCAATTCCAATGTGATTTCAAAATGAGCAAAAAGCGAAATTGTAAATTCCTGAAACTTAATACAGTGGAAGATGGTTAATCGGCAAGGTTCGGAATCAGTTAAACCTCGTAGATTAAGGAGACTTGTCGATTATAGAAACTATTCTCTTTTTCATACACTTCGAACCTTACAAGATGTTTGATCCGCAGTTATCACCCGCCTACAAAAATATCAAATATCTGTTAAGGAAAAAACAAAGATAAATCTTTTCCTGATGTTCACGAGCTAGTGGTTGAGCTTTTGAATCAGTAACGGGCCAGATATTTCAGCTTTATGGTTCCCCAATTTAGAAAACCAGTTCAGGAGTTGCGATTCAATGTTTGGAAGATTGCCAAATCGCTTCCTCTTCCGCTCCATGTTCTCGCTCGCGGTCACACCTTCGAGCGACTGATTTAAAACTTTTTCTCGAGTTCGGCGGCCTTCATCCCAGAGTTGCTCTGTTCGATCACAGTGCGCTTTTTCTTGAGGGCTTCATGCCGTTTCCTCTTAGCTGGAGATGGGAAATCGTTGGGTTCCATGACTGTCACCGACGCGTAGGAATTGTTAGAACACGACGCAAACAGGATTCATAGAAAACTTTGAATGATTCCGAGCGGCGAGCAATAGATCAAAGCCTACGTGTCTCGACTCGATACTGGCGTAGAAGCTGGCAAGAAGCACGTGACAATCTGACGCATAGGATAGGAGATCGGCAGTCAATCAGGAAGCAGAAAGCAGTAAGGAGGTTAGATCCTTGGAGTCACTAGAATGAGAGTATAGCTGACAGTTCACGTGATTGCTACATCACAGACCTTGTCGATAAAAGAGACTTTCACAGCGAATTTCTTGTCGATTAAAGAATTATTTGAGCATATAGTAGTCGATAAAATAGACTTGTCGTATATCGGGTTATCGACTAACAAATAGAGTCGCCAGATTGTAAATTCATTAACACAAGTTACATCGCGAGCGCCTTCGAGGCTTCTTATCATGTGATGCGGCCGCGTAAGTGAAATGCGTACACAGATGCAATGAATAAAACTCAAGACACGGACGGACGGAAAGATAGCACAAAAGAATATTAGCAATGAAGACTACCAGGGAGGGCAACAAATAAACAATATGCAGACTCTTTATCAACACAGAGGGGTGGTGCACGATTCAATATACACGGCTTCTAAAATACGCAAGGAAGTGAATTTTTGAACGTTCATCTAACCTTTCTTTCCATACTTTTCTCAGTTTCGCTTACTTTTATGTCCTTAGAAGACCATTTCAAATTAGCCATGCTACAAATGTCATCCTCCTAAAGCACAGAATTATTATTAAAGGTGTACTCCGGGAGGTTTTCGGTTTCCATTATGTTGTATATAATCGAAGGACTGACTCCAGTCTAACTGCCCGAATCAGTCCACTCAAAGTCACCTGAAAAGAATCGGCAATGAGTAAAAGCGATGCAAAAGTTCTTGATGACGTCATTGGTGATCTTCCCAATCAGAGTGAATTAACAACAACCTTCCTACGACCCTCCGCTTCGCTGACTAAAGCTGCTATGCGATGAACCAGTAGTTTCAACAATCAGCAAGAAGTTATGAAAAGTCATCGGTGCTTTCTCATTTAAGGGCATGCTTTCCGCATGGCTGTAACTTCTTTGTCTCATAATATTACCGCTTTTTCCCGTCTACAAAATGCAAACTATGATCTCACGAATATTGCCACTTCATATGCATAAAATGAAGTTTAGATTTTATAACCAGCATGAAAAACGTATTATTACGTATATCATAAAAATAATTGCAGTTACCGGTATTTTAAATTTACGATATTACAACTAGATAATAATGCATCATCAAAGTACAGACAAAAGAGAAAAATTGAAGATGTGAGCATCTAAAATTTTTGTAATGGATAATAATACATGTTTCTCTATAAAGAAAAAGGATAGAGAAATTCACAATTAGATTCACATGTTTCAAGATGTTTTATAAGATCAATGCATACACCAAGAGATTGTTTGAAATAGTACATGCCTACACCTTTAATTAGAACATGTAATAACTAATATTAACTAAATACAATGTATTACATATGTATGAAATGTTGAAGCAACTAATGCGAAGTACATAATCTCTACGGCCGATACAAACACACAAACTACTTCATCTTCATCAGTCCATTATGGAAGCTGTGACACTTTCTAAATCACTCTTCAATTCGCGTGCCCGTTTTGTTAAGACAAATGCTTCTTTGAACATGGCGCTGTTATTTGTCTTACTTGCTTCTTCAGATAAATGAAAGCTTTTTTCTTCTAAGTGTTTAATACAGAAATACCCCGGTATATGCAACCACGTTATACGCAATACATGCTTCTCTACTATACCTCGTTTTAAGCAAACACTGTCCCGCTTATACGTAATTCAGCGCCAAGAAAAAATCTGAAAACATGCACTATAATTTTAACTGTTTACTCGTGAAATCTCACAACTTGCCAGACAGGCCGGCTTCGAAGAGGTCGATGACACCGACGTCACTAAACTTCTAGAATCACATAATAAAGAGCTGATAAATGACGATCTGACAGCTTTGGAATGCGAAGAGAAAACAGATGAAGAGAGCGACTCAAGTTGAGAAAAATATAAAATGCACTACATATCATCGGCACGTACATCATATCGGTGAATCGGCACGTACAATACATTCTCGTGTTACAGAACATTTAGATAAAGAGAATTCTGCAGCATTTCAGCATTTAAAAGGTCACGACTCGGTCAATGCTGCACGCATAAAATCGAACATCATTCACAGAAATCTCAAGTTAGTCAATGACCGACGGAAAGTGGAAGCTGCAGAGACTTTTGTTCACAAATAGATGTTCATTTTGAGCGTTGAAAGACATTGCTTGACACCCCTGCTGAAGGCTATGCCGAAAATGTGGGTTCAGTAATTTTCTTTTTTATCTTTATCTTTAATAAACAGTCAAAAGAATAAGAATACGGATATTTTCATTCAAGGAAATATGCTCATTCTACCCTAAGCATTTGTTTTATTACGAGTTTTGGAAACGAAAGTAGAGTGCAGTTTGACAAATCTCTTATTTATGCTGAGCTGCAGAACGCATCTTCTAATTTCGTATTGATTCTTTGCCCGATTTACGCAATGATTTCCAGGAACGCATCTGTTACGTAAATCGGTGCATTACTGTATATGATGATCATTTTCTGCCGCATGGCTAGATTTGACAGTTATTCATCGTCGAGTTTTCGCTTGATTACCCTATTGTCCTCCTGTATTCTTCTTATTAATATTATATTATTTATATCTTCGGTTGGAGGCTACCACCTCTCGCATCAATTTCGGAGACAAATCAGCATTCTGGATGCCACCCAACTGCCGCGAGATCATCCTTCACAGCTGTTCTGGCCTATAGGTTTCTTGTGTATAGAGACGCACTTGCATAACAGAAATTCCCGCTTATTCCCGTTTTTCAGCTTGGTGTGGCAACCATGTTTTCGAGAAAGAAATTAATATGCATACATGACAAGTAATTCGATTCAACAGACAACTTTTTACAACTAGTGCATTTCTTATTATGCTAGGTCAATATTATGACAAACAATGAATATACGTGTCTTTGCCGGTTATAAGCACATATTTGGCAACATTTTGTCTGAAATGAAAATAATATGAATATTTCGATGCACCGTAGTGGTATATCTAAATGAAGTCTAGAATATTATTCTGATGGTAAGTCATTCACGATAACTTTCGTAACTCACCAAAAAATAGGAACTTGCCCAGTGATAGCGACATTCATGCTTTTAGCCAACAGGAGAACCGGATACGTCATACGTCATACGTCAATTCGCCGTTCCTTGAACGAGAGTCTTTGAAATCCAACAGCTCTACAACAGAACAAAGATATCAACATCTGCTGTAGTATTAACCAGTACATCAAAGATATAAAACAGCTGGACGTTTTTTAAATGAAAAGTCTTGAGACTCAATTTTAGGACTTTCTAAGTTTCAATAAAATTTTCGATTATTTCGAAAACCAATAAAATGTCATACATCCTACCGAGACAAAAGAATAATTCTTTGAATTTTCAATTGATCAATCAACCTGGAAATGAAATACTTGCTACCTTGACGAACATTTTTTTGATTCAATCTCAGGTCGTGATGTTTATTTGAAAATCGTAATTCATTACATTTCTTATACATTGAAATAGGTCTACATTAATTTAAGACTTGGTTTTCCTTTACCGACTTCTCAAGAATATTTTCTTAAATCTCCAAGGTTGTAGATTCTATTTGAAAATATTAACTGACAATTCATCAATGTGTCCTTTCATCAACTTTTTACTTCTACATGTAACTAATCATAATTTGTGACACAATTCCTTTAAGGACTACGTACTTTGTGAATGTGCCAGTGAGCTCGCACCATCCATGACCCATCTGTTTCACCAATCAATTCAGTGGTAAAACATCAAAGGGTTGGAAACATGCCCGTGCGTCCGCACATCACAAGAAAGGCTTCAAAGACAATCCTATCAACTACCGACATATCTTCCTCCTACCTATCGTGTCTAAGGTGTCTAAGTTTCGCTGTGCGCGATCTCCGTTTCTATCGTTTGTTGATGAACGTTATTTTCACGGTCGTATTTTGTGGGTATGCTGACCAATCAGACCAAGTTTCATGATTATGTAATCACTTTGGTGGTGACGACCAAAGTGACAGTTATGATAAAGAACGTGTCCATTTTCTTTCAGACAACTATGAATTGAGAATTGGTTCGAATTGCGTTTTGCAAAGATTTTGACGGACTCATTTGAAATCTGTTCCGCTGTCAGACAGGGCTGCCTACTATCCCCCACGCTCTTTGATTACGCCGTCTAATGGATCCTATATAACGCCCTCAGGCCCATCGAGGAGTTCAGATCAGTCCTACGAAAGTTTTCACCAACCTAGACTACGCGGATGACGTTTTCATTATGGAAATGATCATTTGGAGATACAATCTGCGCTTAACGACATTCATGAATATGCCCTCTCAGTTGGAATGAGAATACATCGAACACCAAAATTCTCACGTCTCTCGATCTGATGTCCAGGTTGCAATAGCAGGAGCTGTAATAGAGGAAGTAGAGACTTTCAAGTATCTCGGAGCAATGTGCGTAACAACTGGACAGCCTGTGAGCGAAATAGAACACAGAATAAATCAAGAACGCGCCGCTTTCTGCCGTCTGAGGAAATCATTGCGGGATAAACGGGAAATATCGCTTATAGCGATAAATAGGATCCATCAGGGCGTCATTCGCTCAATTCTGCTGTACGGCTGCGAAACTTGGTCCCTAACCAAAGAAAGTAAGAGACGATTAGGTGTTTGACAATGATTGTATCCGTAGAATTACTCGCCATCGCCGATCAGACCGAATCCCAATGCATCGTCTTCGACAAAAATGTCAATTAACAAGAATACCTGCCATCCTCCTTAAAAGACGGCTATCATGGTTCGGTCATGCGGCTAGAAGACCGGAGGGAGTATTGATCCACGAACTAAAAACCCCGACCATTCCCACGAAAAGGAAGAAGCGCAGAGGACAAATGAAAACATGGGAGCACACAATAAAAGAAGACCTGAAGAGAATCACCGGCCCATAACTATGGATTACGCAGGTGGAATAAGGACTGGACCGTCCTATCCATCGACCAAGCACAAGAACGCTGCTCTTGGACAGCTGACGTTAGGGATGTGGTGTGCATACTCGAGGATGCTGACTCAACCCGCCCAGGGCGAATGTCTCTGCAAGTACAAGTAAGTACGGCAGAGCTGTTTTTACCGAAATAGTATCTGTAGAAGAGACTGAGTGAAGCAATAACCCGACTGACGGAGAGCGGCTGTAACTTGTTAACAAGTTTTTCAACCATAAGATTCTTGACACGTTTCTCAACCCGTTCAAGGAGGTCAATACTCCGTCAGAGGACGAATAGTGGACTTGTAAAGATAGCAGAGTCTGTGGTGGAAGATAGCTGCTGCACGATAGAGACTGCCAATGCGTTGAGCTGCCTACTTGCTGATGGACTGGATGTACGGTTTCCATGACAAGTCTTTCGTAACCGCCAATCCAAGGAAGGAGATGGAATCTTGCTCTTTGATACTAATATCTGAAATCTTAATGCTATGATGATTATCATCTCCTTTCAGTCGTGAGTGCAGAATACTGAGTTTTTGAAGGGTTGAAGGAAACAAGCCAATTGGCGCCCCCATGGATCCAAAGATCCGCCCCAGTAATGCACTTTTGTAGTTTACTTACTACGTATCCAACCGGACCTTACCCAAATTTCACGCCATCCAGTTGCTACGCATTTGAAGGCAATCAGTCGTCTCTAGCGACTGGCGTGTTTAGCTTTTACAGTTTATCACAACTACCCATCATAGGCCAACGGCATGCTTGCAAATCATAAGATTACTAAGTAGATACCGGTAAGCCTTACCGGTATTTCAAAGTAAAGGTGGAACACGTCCACAGGAGGGAGGAAATCTTTAACAAAAAATCGGAAGACGATCACTGCAGCGACAACGAACTCGAGACACATTCATGTCGCCGAAGTTAGCACGAACTTTTTAAAGAGTTGGTACAGAATCGAAAACCACATGTACCACTACACTGGATTATTCCAAAATTCCAACTGTTTCAGCTTCAAATTTAAACTCGAAAAATCGGTGATAGTATTGGTGCTACCTAGTTAGGGAAACTGTACCGCATTCCAATGAATAAATTAGATACCGGCACTAGAAACAGTTTGTACAGCGACTTCCAGCATTTTCTTGCGCAAACAACCGGTAAAATAGGTAAAAGCCGATTTCTCCGAAAAAATGATTTTCAAAAAATGACTTGGTGCCATATGGAAAATGAGTTTGCACAGTTCTGCTTCAACTGCGGAATGCTGTTCTACCATTAAGTCTGAGTTTGACCACTCCGACACTCCAGCACTTCTACGACCGGCAATTACCGGCTATTATGCAATAACTACAATACTACGAATTTCTGTTATTGCATACAAGTGTCGCGGATTGTGACGCAACGTTATTGGTATTGTCCATGTATTATCAGTTGTGTGCGTCAGTCATTATTGTCTGAATGAATGCATTCGATTCTTTAATGCATTGCGCACCCCATTGTTCCTGTAAATAATGTACATGTTTTGCATCCATATAAACGGCTTGTGCGCCTTTGTAATTACAACACATTTGACCATGACAGAAGCTGGTTTTCACTCACGTACGTAGTTTCAGTTTCGCTACTTCACACGACAACAAGTTATACTGTTATTGTGATTATTAGAAATTAGATACAGAACATTAGAACAGAAAAGGGCACTTCAAAACATGCCTTATTCCGCGAATTCAAATATGATTTCGTAAACAAGAGTGCTCTTACTCATTGTTGATCCAGACTGGTTCGTTTTTTCGTCACTATAGAAGCATGCTGAACAGTGTTTCGACATCTGAATTCCCGTGAGGAATGATCAAACAATGGCGAACTAATCGTTTCAAGATAGGAACGTTCAGTTAGCTGATGAACTTCTGCCAAACACTAAGGGTAACAGCTCGACCTGAAGCTTGATATTTTGCAATTCACATCTTAATGCTGTTAGATCAGCATCCTGAAAGACATTTGAAAGCTTCTTTGCCACGTTGATCGTCAACGTTTCATAGTAAAAGGAGGCAAGGTTTTCGAGTAAGGAAACCTCAGATTTCGCAGTAATTTATTCGTAAACGGCAAGTAGTGCACCAGTTGTTGTGTACAGGAGATGTAAAAGGCTCGTACTTGTTCATATAACCCTCTTCTTTGCTGTTCGCTAAGATCAATTACTAATTTGAAAATCCTTTCGCCAATAATGATTTTCCGATCAGGCAGAATAGCATCCGTATTGGAACTTTTCCATGGCATTTTGGTGTCAATGCGATCTTCCTTATACATCAAGAGCCATTTGATGAGAAGATTTGACACAGTTTGCCATAAGTCATGTATGAGGCAACCATCACGTTGGAATCTTTTCAAATTGCCTCAGAGGTTTTAAAGCGGTGGCAAAGAATCATAATATGCATTCAGTAAGAGGATCTGAAAGTGCCTTCTGAATTCTTGTGATTCGATCATTCGAAGACGTGTTTGACTTCGCCACAGTTACAACAAAAAATGCTTCAATGCTTCCAGTTGTTCTAATAGTCGCTCGATCACCTCCAAACACTGCAACCATCGTGTATCTATAAGGCGCAAGAATCTGTGTGCTCCACCTTCATAAGATTGGCGCTGTGTTTATATTCCGAATCAAAGTTATGATACCGAAATCATAACGAGATTTCTCTATCGTACAGCATATTAACAAAACCTCATAAAGCCTCAATAAACTCAAATAATAACCTCAATAAACCCCAAAAGATCATAAGACATGTAGATCAGATTGTCTATGCTATAACTGCAACCATCAGTCTTGACCAACCAGCATAGAACCATCATAGAAAGAAAAACCATTGTACATCAAATGTAGTTAGTGTGTCACTGTTAAAGCACATAACATATGTTGATATCACTGAGCGGTAGTTGGCACGACTGGAGATAAGAGAGAAAATCCGATCTTTCACAAAATTCTTTCTTAGAAGCAATGATTAATTCTGGATTATTTAAACGTACTCGTCCCGGTATCACTCACGTGTGCGACCTGAAAGAAGCTACAGATTAAGTGGAGTATACTCGGAATATATCGTATTATATTCGTATAATACAAATAGACATAGATTTTCACTAAACATGTGTGAAACTGGTCTTGATTGTTAAGAAATCTTCAGTTGAACATAAAACATTGACAGTAGTACTTAAAAATTTACACAGAAGAACATGAAAAATTTACGCAGGACTCAAATTTTTTTACGCCATTTACGCAGCGGCCCGACCACTGGTATAGTGTCGATGATTAACAACTTGTCGATGACACTCGGGAACAAGTCGGTTATAATGACACTGCCAAAGAAATGAGATCTAAGCATGTGCAGCAACTACTGAACATTATCTCTGATAAACCGCGTGTGCAAAGTATTCTTACTGATCATCCTATAGCGTCTGAAAGCTTCTTTCTTGCCATTCCTAGTATGAGAACAAACAGGATTCCGTGGAGACAGTAGTACTGCACAACAGACCATTGCTGATGGCCTGCTTCAGCGACTCCAAATAAGGCTTTCGGTAACATTCGGCAAGACGCCATGTGGGCAGCACCGAAATCATACGGAGTGGATGCCAAGATAATCCACATTTTCAAGAGCACACACTACAGTGCCAAGGCTGCAGTTAAGACTCGGAAATGAAAAAAAGTGACTAGTTCAGACAAGGATTCCAGACAGGCCTATCCCCTGTGATCCATTATTTTGCTTTGTACGTGTTATTTTATCTGGTACGTATTATAACAATGCGGCAGGGGTCTCAATTCACGGACGGCCTATTAGCAACCCAAGCCTTGCCGATGATATAGCACTTTCGGATGAAAGTTGGTGTGAACTGGAGAATAGCATAAACTTCGTTTCTTCAGATGCAGGAAGATGTGGCCGCAAGATCAACACTGATAAAAAGAGGAATTATTGATAGTGGAGACAAGTAAAAAAAAAAACAGAGCTTTCGACCAACAGCAGTGCAATCGAAACAGTCCACAACTTCACCTATCTTGGAATCACGATAGATGGCGAGGGTTGTGCAATGAAATTTCGTCAGCGCATTGGCATGGCATTCAGGACGGTAGAGATTTTGACAAAATATGGAGGAGTCACGTGATTAGCACAAGAACTGTAATACAAGGTGTTGCAAACGTGTGTTTCTAGCGTGCTGATGCTTACTTCGGAAACGTGGACGCCGAGAGAGACGGATAAGCAGCGTCGAGGGATTTTAGATGCTAGATGGCTTCACCGCACCACCAATTATGAAGTCCTGAGAAGAGTAGAACCAAAGTTGCGGTTTGTGTAGTTGATTAATAAGCTCAAACACATCTATCTCATGAAAGATATTTGCTCAGTGAAGATTGTGCTGTTTGGTATCGCGAATGGCAAGATGTAGAGCGATTCATGATGTGGTGGAAAGACATCATCGAAGGTTGTTGCGAAGCTGACCTACACAAGATAGCTACAATGACATAAGAGACCGGCGGAAAATAACCAAACGTGTACTTGAGGACACCAACAAATGCTTTTCACCTGTCTTACATTTACATGCTATGGTGGAGATTAATTCTCACATCGCTTTACGCTGTTAAGACGAAAACAATGATGAAGAAGGAATATTGTACTTCAGAATGCTACAAAAATAGGCCTAGTTTCCTTAGTTTAAATGTCACTCAAGTTTTTTACAATTATGATGAATGAAACTCAGTAGCCACCACATAGCAGGTAGCATTTAAACACTCACTCTTGAGCGCATATTTTCACATCTTTTCCATAATCAGTGAAAAAGAATTTTCTTCTAAAATGATTTTATTCGAACATGATATTACCCTTTATCCGACTACAGCACTACACAAACAGCATGCACGTACGAGCATTTTTATAGTGCACATCACTCTTACGTACTGTTTTTAAAAAAATGCATGCAGTCTGCTGCTTGCAGCTATAATCGATTATTCTTGCTCACATCTTGTATCACAAAATTGCGAAAATCAATTATGTCGGAATAACACAACTTTGAGGGCATAAGCTATTTTGGTAAGTCAAATTCATTAATAACCAACTACATACATTATACCCTAACAAAGACTACAGCTTAACAGCTAATAGAGCAACTGAGTAAATGCCTAGTAATTGACATAACTTAATAAGGTACAAACAAGATCGTCTTGGTAATATGAAAGTATACATGGACAGCTTGAAACTATACAATTTAAAATCATAACTAGCAGTTCACACACTATCCTTTTCATTGTCTTTGAGGGAAAATTAAATATCGAAAATAATGAACGACGCCACAGTCGCTCATCTTACTTCTTCCCTTTTATCAACAACATTTATAACACTTCTAAACGTCTTACGTCATTGACCAGATGGTTTCCTTAATCAAGTTGGGTTTATTTTCTCCCTCATTATGTCGTCTTCATTAAATAAATGACTCTGTTTACTAAAATGTTTTCCAAATTACGATTTTGTCCACACTGAGTTTTAGCACCTATGTATCTTTCTATTTTCTCAATGTCTTGAAGTTTCACTCATAGTTCCAATCGCATTCTGTGCATTCATTGCGATAAACTGCGCTAGATTGCTTTCCTAGTGCTGATCTTTTCTCAAATTGTCACTCTTTAAGTACTAGCAAAAATCATTTGACAAGGAAAAGAGAAGTGCTGGGAGAGCAATATATGCGCAGTTTGCAGCAATGAATTCACGGAATGCGATTGGAATAATTTGAGTGAAGCTTCAATACTTCCAGACTTATATATCCAACATTTTTCCTGACCACCCTATTTTCCAGACTTCCCAGACATTTTCTTAACAATAATACTTTTCCTGACCATCTCTATTTTCCAGACATTTCCAGACCTGCGGGCACCCTGCAAACTAGCTATACACATACATATACACAATATGTACGCTGCAACTGTGGCCAAATGAATAGTACTCGTAAATCACAGGAGAGTTTAAATCATATTTTCTAACTTTTAGAGCTAATTGCTGATATCTTCTAATTCCTGGATGGCAGATAAATGATGTTACAAGTAGGGTTGTTTCCCGGGATTTCCCGAAACCGTTATTTTCGAGAGTTAATTTCGAGAAATCGATTTCCCGGGAAAATATTTTGGATCCCGGGAAATACATAATATTTGTGACTTAGTTACAGCAAAGATATTAATAGGGTAGATATGTCGCTTTTTTGTATTATGTGTAATTTCGGTTTCAACAATAAACAAACTGTAATTGGAAGACTTCGATTTTCTATTGTCTTAACGACCAATAGAAAACGAATTATAAAATTCTTGTCTCCATTGGCTGGCAAAAAAGAATAAATTATATTTAAATAAATAAGAAAATAATATAAAACGGCTTCTTAAATACATTCAGAAAAGATCTAAAAACCAATAAAATTATTTTTCAATCTATTCTGAATGTATTTAAGCAATCATTTTACATTAATTCCATATTTATATGTAAATTTTATTATATTTTAAAACATTTTGCCAACCAATTTAGACAAGAAATTATAGTGCGATTTCTAATCGTTGCTAAACAGTTCTAAAAAACTTCTTTCCTTAGTTTTTAAATGATGTATGCCTTCTTACTGTACAATAAATATAAAAGGCAGGAGAATCGATTGAAATTGATGAAAATGTGGCTGTCCAATTTTTTATCACCACTGTATGTATTTACATGTTATATTACCCTCGAGTTATTCTAAAATATTGTTGATAATCTATCATCAATGTATTCGGCTTATAAACCTTACTAATTTATTTCCCGGGATCCCGGGAAATGATTGAATGATTTCCCGATTTCCCGGGATAAGATTTTTCGGGATATACAAAACCCTAGTTACAAGCAATGCTGACATTCGTTGTGGTGAACCTGAAGTTCGTCGTTTGGCTAACAGATTCCAGCTGGATGCAAGAAAGTGTTCGAGGCATGAGTGCCTATGTCGATGGTGAGAAAATGAAGAAGAAATTCTTCACCTCACAAAAGCCTTTCAGACAATACCTTTTTCGTCTGATGAATGCGAAAGAGGAAATGAAATGAACAATGAATGAACATGCCTTGGCTCGACATAATTTTAATTAGAAGTTTTTGGAAAGCCAAGTACGGTGATGGTAAGTAAAAGTATAGGCTATCATTAACTATATATTACGACCTTATATCCAAGGCCATAATCAGGTTCTGAATCATACATTATGCAGAAAATCTATTTCAAATTTTGATCGTAAAAAACATTGTAGGATGATTATGCAATGTTGCATAGAAGTTGGAGTCTGTAGATAACAAGGAGTTAACTCTATGTAACTATGTTTTGTACAGACTCTCCAACTTCTATGGAACATTGCATAATTATCCTACAATGTTTTTCACGATCAAAATTTGAAATTGATTTTCTGCATAATGTATGATTCAGAACCTGATGATGGCCTTGGATATAAGGTCGTAATATATAGTTAATAATAGCCTATATTTTTACTTACCATCACCGTATTTGGCTTTCCAAAAACTTCTAATTAAATGAAATGAACAATATTATAGCAGACAGTCGTGCAAATTTGACATTGGAGAATGTCCAAAACCTCATGTTCATTCATATCAAGGTTCCCCTATTATCTTAGACAACCAAGTAGGCCTATGTCGACAAGTGGTTCGAGTCATCGGTCGGCAGTCGATAAAAATAGTCGACAGAAAGCAGCAGAAATTCCAAAGCCAAAAATGTTCTGGAACGTTCGATATTTTAATTTCTACATGTTGCACTATTGGGTGTTTGGGCGCATCCGTGACTTTTCTCCTAGTCTCTCTTGAATCGTGCTTACAATAGTTGGCCTTTTACTTTTGCCACTTACGTTTTCAGCAATAGGCCAGGTATGTTCTGTTTCTATTTGATTTCAGCTGCATACATATCTCATCACATAGAGAATTAAGTTCTTACAATCTTAAAGATGATCAAGTAACTAAAACACGTAGACTATCTGTTTGTAAGTGGCACAAGTCAAAAGTTACCTCCACACGATTACATCACTTGGCCTACAGGCATCGGCACATGTAACTTTGCGCACAGACATGCAGTTATCTCGTTCTTCAATTTTACACATAGACCCTATTCGCATATCATGGCTCTATTTAGCAGGCGATTATGTAATTGTTTCATGTTAATTATCTGAATGTATTATGTTATTTAACCCAGTGACCGACGTGACTTTAATCGATATTTTTCGTCGTTTTCTGATCGTACTTGCACAAAATATGGTGTTTGCAACACACAACAGTGCAACCAAGTATGTTTTGCTGGTTTCATGTCTACACGATGATGTTCCCAAAATGGGAACATAGCGGTTGCCGATAGCACACTTCAAATTTTCTTCATTTAAGTTTGTGACTCAATATACAGATATCTATGCTTGGTTGAAAAGTGTGACAACATGTAAACATTAATCGTCATCGTATTTCAAATCTATAGATATCTATGCTTGGTTGAAAAGTGTGACAACATGTAAACATTAATCATCATCGTATTTCAAATCTATAGATATCTATGATTTTGAAAAGCGTGTCAGTTCGCGTAGCCGGCAGATGTATACTATATATTCACTGTGAATTGATTGAAAGTCATAGTAAATTAGAAGAATGGCAGACGCAAATGTTGCCTTTGACTAGTCAGATGAAGCTATCGAAAGAGTTGTGCCCAGTGATAATGCTAAGTTGATCATTCTTCCACCAGCTGTCGACAATCTATCAGATGAAGAGGAGGAAGGAACTGATCCTGAATTTATCCCTAACGACGTGACAGGCAGCATTGAAGTCGAGGTAGAACGTGAGATTGAAGACTACTCGGATTATACAGATCAAACTGGACAACACATGTGGACAGTTGACAGCGACAAACTTGATAAAGTATGGATACCGCCGTCGCTTCAGTCAGCTGCGGACACATTTCATTTGCTGCAGCATTCTTCACCCTTCGAAATATTTTCTCTGTTTTTGATCGCGAAATGAAACAAATGATTATTGATCAATCCAATCTCTATGCTTTTCAACAAAACAGACATGACTTTACAATGAGTGAGAATGCTTTGAACCAATTTGTTGGTATTCTCTTTCTTATCGGATATAACAGGCTGAACCGTGAGGAGGATATGTGGTGTCGAGAGCCTGATCTGGGTATTCCTATCGTTTACGACAATATCACCCGGTAATTATACCGAAATGTAAAGAAAAATATTCACTTCGCGAACAATGATCGTGATCTTTCGAGTGTGACAAATAAATTCTGGAAAGTTAGACCGCTCATTATTTCGGTCAATCGAGTTTTGAAAAAGTTTGGCAGTTTTTGTGCCAACATCTCTGTTGATGAGCAAATGCTCCCTTATTACGGCATTCACGGATGTAAGCAATTTATCCGGAACAATCCTGTTCGCTTCGGGTACAAAGCATGGGCTTTGTGTTGCGAACATGGCTATCCTTTCTACTTCGACATTTATCAAGGTAACGGATCTGATGTTGATGCAAAACCATGCAGTGGTAAATATGGTTCCATTGGAGTTGGTGGACGTGTGGTTTTGGATGCAATCCACACTGTTCTTGATGACCCAAATGATCATGTGTTGTTCATTGATAATTTCTTTACATCCTACTCATTACTTATGCATTTGAGTGATACTGGCTTGTGCTGTACTGGTACAGTGAGGCAGAATAGAATGGGTGGTTGCCCCCCCCCCCACCAAAGAAAGATTCCTTCAAGACCAAAGAAAAAGGCACGCATTATTGCTCAAGTAATGGAATAATTTCTTTTTGCTCATGGAAAGACAATTCGGTCGTAACTCTCGGAAGCAATTTTGATAATGTGTATCTAACATCCACTATAACTCGACGAAAGAAGGGTGGTCCATCATCGCTTTCACAGCCGAAACTCGTGAAAGACTACAATAAATTCATGGGAGGTGTTGACCTCGCTGACCGGCATGTCGCCAATCTTCGCAGTAACACCAGAAAGAGAGTTTGGTATTGGCCCATAGTAAAGCACTGCTTTGAAACTCTAAGAGTTGCAGCATTTGTTTTTTATAGACATCTCCATCTCAACAGCAAGATTTTGTCCGTCAAATTGTCTTCGAGCTGATTCTAAATAAACCTAAACAGCCTCAACGCAGAAAGAGACCATTGCAGAGATCACTTCCGGAGCAACATCCACTGATTCGCCACTGCCTTGTTTCTACAACTCAAGGCAGATGTGTTGTGTGCAGTAAGAATACCAGGCTGATGTGTGAAGAGTGCCGCACGCGACTTCACAAAAGTTGTTCACCGGCCTACTTGCATGCGGAGTAAAATGATTCTGTTTAATGTTAAGCGTGTTTTCTCTGAGTTTTCCGTTGGAAGAAAGAGCAGAATTGATCACTGAGTAATTCCACGTGACTAGATAAAGCAATCTAGATTTTCCTTTTTCCACCCTGTGATCGCTATGTTCCCATTTTGGGAACATTTATAAATTTGATAGTATAAGTAGACAATGGATATAAAATTATGTGGGTTTTTCGCTTGTTACTAGTTCTTTTCATGACAGATCATCAAAATGGTGCGAAAAATATTAAAATGAATAAACTTTCCTATATTTAAGGTACGGTAATAATAGTAATTATAATAATAATAGTAATAATAAGGTAATTATAATTGGTAATAATAATTTGCACATAATTATGAAATTACAATTAGAACGCAAATTTTGTGTTTCAATATACAACTTGCTAAAATAGTAAACGTAAACAGCGAAAGGTTAAGATTTATTATGGGAACATAGCGGTCACTGGGTTAATGTTTACCGGCACATAGGATATCAAAGAAAACACACAGCTTTAAACCGGGGTAGCAGATCATGAACAAGACGATTGACTAGCGTACTTTGTATATCACGTTTTGGCCTATATATTACCTGATCGTGCCATTATTTTAACATCGCAGTTGTGATGAAATCATCTGTATATCATAGCCTGTATGATTAGTTCACACAACTTAACCAAACTGATCTAGACCGAGTATTTGACTAGGTCTATACAATGCTTGTATGGCTACTTTTCGATCATGATTCATGAAACGTTGAGGAAAAACAGCCGTGAGAGGCCCCTCAATTTATCTGTTTTAACGTTGTCTCAGCACAAGATGTACTATTTCACCAGTGTCAATAGCCACAAGATAAAGAAGAGTTGAACCAGCTGGGTATGGCCACTGTCTTTTATAAAAGTTCATAACTCATTGTCATTCCAGCAATTCAGTAACCCATTATCACCGTCATTGTTATACTTGGCTGTTCTTAGAATATTGTGTCGACAATATTAATGAGATGAAATGCCATACCTGCGCAGTCACAGTAGAACCAAGATGCAAATATCTCCATCAACTCGTTAAATTTAGGTGCGGGCTAGGTGATTGATAGTTCAATTCATGTGCAGTTTCTACTCTATAAACTAAGCAGATCTTGGAACCTAGAGCAGATTGGACGCCGGAAACTTGAAAATTTATTTGAAATTGTAAAATTCAAGTTTATTCCATGAACCTCGTGTTTTGCCGCATGGTCAATATTTTAAACAAATTCTGACACCCTGATGCCATAGAAACAGATCTCTAGTTGTCTAGGATCGAAGTCGCAGCAAAGACGGGGATACTAAATCGATGCATGAACATAGACCTGATAATGACTGGAGTCAAAGTCTTTAAGCATGAATGAATTATAAAAATTTTAGAATTACAAATGATACTAATTCTGAACGACTGATAATGATGCGGTGATTGATGAGTGCATTCAGGTGAAATTGTGTGCGGTTTTCATGCCATTATTTTAGAATGTGTGGATCCCAGCCTACATTCTAGGGGGTATATTGCTGTCGATTTCTAAGCCTGACAGATTGAATTGCGATTGATTGATTCGCACTAATCACTTCAACATGGAGTGCTCCAGTCAATCTCCATTCATCGGTTGTGATGGAGATTTTATTAACTGAAATTACTATGAATGATGATCAACTCTAGTAACCATCGGATGCCTGAGCCATGGCATTGAGGAAGAAGAACTCGTTTAACTCTTTCCTACGATATTATCGGACTTTGTTTGGCTGTGTCAATAATCTAATTTCCCAGCAACCGCTCTTGTTGTATTTATAGTGTCAAGTTTGTAATTTCGCAGCACGTGGGAATAGAATTACATTGATTGCTCCATTTTAATTACAGTAAACATACACAGTACATAGTTTAAGCACCATTTTCTACTACAGAACATGCCAGAAGGCATTTTTTTAATTCTTCATTTTGACAAACCGATCTACTATTTGCCATACGCAAACGTCTCGTTTGTACCAAAAATGTGACATTTTCTGAATTCTCCTATAAACTCTATGCGTTTGTCTTCCTATGCACCCTTAGATGACGCGTTTGTCTATGCTAATCACCTACACAATAGTCACAGGTACCTCCATGTGAAGTTTTGTCGTTGCATCTTTACGATTCCATTCAGAGGCATCTCGTTTCTTCCCAAAAAAACGGCAGAAGTCAAAAAACAAAAAGATTGTTCTCCTATGCAGAAACACAGCGATGAGTGCTCGGGTAGACAGATTTTGTATCCTTAGTCCCGTAACACTGGAGAGGAGCATTACACTCCGATACAAGAGCTCTGACTACCGATTTACGGCGAGTCTGAAACCTCTTTCGAATTTGATTGAAAGAGGTCTTGACTTGTCATTTTCAGCTTTGTGGTTGGAAAGAGCCAGGAGTATTTTAAGGTATTACTATTATTATTGCTCTTATATACATGTACAAAATTTAATGTAGAAGTTTGAATGTATGAGATTAGTTTGAAAATGATATTTGCTTGTTGATCTGAGCATGCGTTGTAATCAATAAATGTAATTCCTATTGATTGACTTATTCAGGACATTTCAAAAATTCAAATAAATCATGTCGACAGAAAGAGCTGCATATCCTCTAGAGCTTCCGTAACACGAAATATCTGAAATTTCTGTGCCACAAGAATAAAACGCATAATTCATAACATAAGACATTGTGCTGTTAATGAAAGCAATATTTCATTGGGGAATCAAGACACTCGAATGACTTGCTTATATCGGCTTATATTGTTGTCGACTGTTATCGCTGTTCATAGTAAATTTGCTACCAAATAAGTCTGGAAGTAGCGACTTTTTCAACAATCTGAAGTGATACTCATATGAAGTAAAATGTGATAAATTACCTGTCTTTGAAGGGATAACTATTCCAAATCCAAAAAGATGATCCAGAAAATGATGTAAATTCGGCGCAGTATTATGTATCTCAGTCACAAAGTGGCTAGTGCAGTTTTTAAAGTAGAATTGTGCATCACACTTTGCGAAAACGTACTTGGCAATAACATACTTGCATGAATAGCTTGAGTGAAAATGACAGCATAACATTGACCATGTCGACTATGTCGTCGCCAACTTCTTTAGCTTTGAGTACCATGGCATCAAAATATCCGTTAATTAACTACCCAGAAGCGTTTTTGGCATGTTTATTCTTTCTTATGATTTTTTTGATATCGTATTCACAAATGGCAGCTTTTGTTTACCAGTAGCTCGTCCACTGTCCACCAATCCGGTGATTGCAAGATTTTCCATCACACTTTTCCATAACAAAGCACGTCATGCGGCGCATTTTCTATTTTGATATTACAGGGTGTCGACAGACTTTCGATTTTCATTTTCCCGTATTTCTCCTGGGCTTTCCCAGATATCAGCAATATTTTTCAAGGGGTACTAAATTTGCCTTACAACTGATTGATAAATATTAGAAATAACGTATCTAATATGTTCTCAAAAACCTCTCTATTTACAATGGTACTGAGAAACTCTGTCATCGATGTCCATAATCATGTTATCAAATTGGAAATCAGCTACATATATACTTAGGATAGTTTAGACTTCCCATGTGTAAACCACATGTTTGTTCCAATAAAATCCTTAATACAGGACTGGGCTCAATTTCACGTAAAATCACATTTGTAATTTAACTGTTAACTATTCAAGTTCAACTTCAGTCAAGTTTGACTGTCAACTTCACCAATATTCAAGAATATCTAAAACATAAAATCCTCCAAGTCAAGAAACGGGCCTCCAAAATTATTGAAGTGATCATCGAGCCAAAATTTACGGACGCTGTCGGTAGCATGTGTAATTCATTATTGACAATAGTGATTGCCGATGAATCACATTCTCTGAGGGAAATGTTCTCTTCTAAGCTTCCGACATTATCCATCCGTAATAACTGTATCCTGTATCCTGCATCCTTCTTTGTCTTGTAATATGTGTTATTGTGGAATTGTATTGCGCGTGCCGAATATCACATGTGATTTATGAGCCAGGATGATATTATTACTACAGTATCTAAAACAATAACACTATCATGATTCATGCAAAAGATGAGGAATTTTGTTATTTCGATGATTTTATGTATTTCACCATGTTTCAAAGGCTATTTTAGGATGAATTACTCCTAAAACCTCTAACTCCTCAAAACAAGGATAAACATTTCTAACATTGCATAAATCAATAAATGATTGGTAATTCCTCACTAAATTTAATTCATCATTCCAATCGACCCTCTTTAATCGATATGAAGAGCTTCTCTGAGGAAATCAATCACTTATAACAATCATTCTTTTTGTTGATTTCATAAGAGACATCCAAATACCAAACTAATATAGGCCGATATGGCACAGTTTCCTTAAAGATATCAGTAAAAATTGCATTCTACACTGAGCCATTGTTCCAATCAGTTATCAGAAAATAACATTTCCGAATTTCAATAATTCAAAAAGTACATGTTTAAAAATTCAAAACAATGATGTGAGTTTTACTATGCTTTCATAAGAACCATGCTTCCTCCAAAAATAGAATTCACAAATATGGGGAAATAGTCACATAGAAGGAAAGTCCTCGTGCAGTTCCAATGATGACCTCGTATTGTTTCAATGAAAGCTCAATAGGTATATCAAATATCCATTCGACTGTAAAACCTTTTGTAACACCTCGATGTAAACCGACTGGAAGAACATTTGGAATGCAATGCCATCATCAGTAACTGTATGTAATGTATCTGATTTTGAGTGAAACGAAGATGAGAGCACTATAACTTCAGATCAACCAAGGACTCCTTGATTGTACAGATCACTTTATGAACAAAGATATATACAATCAAGAAGTGATTGGATCAACCCAAATGAATTTTGCCACCAAATTCGTGTTAGATAATGAATGATATTTGACTCTACCGAACTCATTTTTTAAAAGTTACTAATTATGTGAGCGGTGGCTCTTAAATTTATATGAATTTAAAATATAATAATAATATATAATTATATAAGCATATGCCTTTCCTCAATGAGCTACTTACTTACTTACTGACCGGTTTTACGTCCTTGGTTCCACCAGTTTTGAGGGTTGGACGGTATTCCATGCCGACTCCAATGTTGAGGACGGATAGCGCTCCTCCATGCACTTCGATCCTGTGCAGTTCGACGATCGAGCCGCAGGTCGCGGAGGTCCTTGTCCACATTGTGAATCCATCTTTTCCTTTGGCCTCCTCGGATGTTCGGACCAGGCACTTCAAAGGTCATAATTTTCTTTGGCCATAGCCAGTTAGGCATACGCTCCAAGTGCCCGAACCATCGAAGGCGACTTGACCTCAGAACGCTTTTAAGGTTTGTGATGCCTAGGGCATGCCTTAGCTCAGCCATCGATTTCCGCTCACTTAACTTCGCGGAGCAGATCCATTGGATCATCGCATTTTCATTTCTTTCCAGTCGGCTCACATCATCAGTCTTTACAGCCCACGTTTCTGAGGCGTAAAGCAGCACACTTCGGACACAGGCTTGGTAAACATATCCTCTTCGCCGGAGGGAGATGCCACGATTGGTGAGCACTGGAAGCAACTCACGGAATGTTTTCCAAGCCGACTTGACTCTCGTGGTTGTCGCACCAAAACATCCTCCTGTTTGATCTATCATGTCGCCAAGGTAGCAGAATGATGTCACAGCTTCCAATTCGTCTTCGCCAATGTTGATGGTAAATGGCAGGTCTGGTAATGGAGTCACATTACCTTCGCATCTTTTACATTTGAAATTTTTAGCATTTCGAAGGGAGGGGAGATCTGTGCACCGGTGGTGAATCCAATGGTCACAGTACGTGCATAGGATCGAGTTTCTCCCAACTTCTTTCATGCAAACTCCACATGGATACTTGGCCTTGTCCACTTGATGCTCCACGTGGTTGGGATTGCTGATCATCGTTTTTGACTTGTCGATGTTAACCTTCAGACCTTTCGCTTCCAAATTTGACTTCCAACACTGGAAACGAAGCTTTAATGCTTCGAGCGAGTCAGCCATGATCACAAGGTCATCTGCATAAAGCAGCTCGCTCCCAGGGACAACCATGACGGAAATCCGCAGAGATAGCCTCCATAACTATAACGAATAGAACGGAGATGCAGCCAGTGAACTACTTACAGGATCTAAATGATTCCACATCCATAGAAAAGTTTATTTCCTGAATTTTCCAAAGATGAAAAACCGCTTCATTATCATTATCTGATTCATGAAATTCTGAAAAGTTCTATTTAGCCGATTTTTCAGACCTCAATTTTCGAACATGCTAAGTTTGCAGCAACAAATTGCATTTCGACATTTTGAACTGCAGCGTATTCATGCCATGATAGAAAACCATAGTATCAAAATGCACGTTAATACAATAGCACGATGACACCAATTTATCAAGAAATAACAACAGAAGAAACAGGAAAAACTGCCACGCTAGACGAAGACCGTGAAGGGCTTAAGTATTCCATCTTATCATCCTTTTTGTATCAGTTTACGTAGAAACAATGGACACATGGCAACCGTCAGTCACAAAGTTGTGTCTGATGTTTCCAACAACGTCAGGTATAATTCTGCAGAATCAAGGTCTCGATATTTCCTGATTCAAAGGATAGCAATGACGGTGCAAAGCAATAATGCTACCACTATATTGAAGACAATACCATCGGACTAAACCATGGCAGAAGTTTCTTTATCTGGTTTAATTTGACTCAAGGTGACATTGCATTCGTCATCCAATTATTCAAATTGCTTCTCCTTCACAATGCATAGCTAATTCCGTCTCAGTTTCTTGTAATTGGTGTCTATTGAAATAACATTCATAACATGACGATAACAAATTTCAAAAATATTAATTCCATTCATTGGGAATACATAGCTTTTGAAAATATCATGTCTCAAAAAGGCAATTTGCTACTTCAGCCTTGCGTGTTTGACACTTGAAGTCTGAAAAATTGACTAAAAGCAAAAATTGCATGAAAAAAGTTATAAAACTTTATGAATTAGTTGATGAAAATCAAATATTTTATGATTATTAAAAGTACAAAAAATTAGCCCTTCTATCGTTGAACCATTCAAATCTTATGAATAGCTCACGGGCTAAAAGCCATTCAACAAAGACCTGAACATCTGTGGTTGCTTAAAAAAATAATTGACTGACTAAATGCATGATTAAACGTAATGAAGATTATTTTTCTATGGTTCTGATTATGTTCAGAAACAATATGCCTAGTAATATAAATGTCATCGCACTTTTGATAGGCTACCAGTCAATCCCGCATTCTTGAAATATTTTCTTCAGTCGTCGATTAGCAATGCACTTTGTCAAGAAATACATAGGCCCTATGTGTCTCGGTTAGCAGGTAGAACACATGCATCCAGATTCCAGGTTTAGGATAGCTGGGTCTTATCTTTATAGGTATATGACATAGGCTGGCAAAATTTACTTGGTAAGTAACCTGGAGCGGTATTTATTGACACAATCTAAGAGTTTCCAGTATTATCGGGTCCGTAGCAGAAAGCAAAATCTTTTCCGCTTGAAGAAGACCCAGATGATGGAAGCCCCAGATGGTTTGCTTGATAGCGACCCGACATTTGGAACTGCACTGGTCTATACATTAACCCCATTGGTTTGGGTGACCTTTCTGCTATGATTTACTGTTAGGTTTTCGAACTCATCACTTAGCCACTGGCTTTTATTCGAAATACCAACGAAAACTCTGATGCACCTTTTTTTCAGTGGCAGCGCTGGAAGAATTTTTTTGTTGGCATGATTTTGGACAGATACCTTCCTCCACTTAGTGCGGATGTAGGCGTATAAGCAACCTTCAGTGTTAAATTGAACGATTCTTCCATAGATATTTTATTGCTTACAAACTTGTGCACTTGCAAACTATCTTTCAACTTATGAAGTTGATGACGTGAAAGTAAACAATCATTTAGATATGACTTATTTTTGTATGCATTTACAGGCTGGATAATTTGACAATTGCTATGTTGCGGGTCTGTTACAAAAATGCATGCAAGCCTTTTAAGAAACACAAAATTCACAACGATTTTTTGCGACCTAGGTCGATTGATTGCGAGCTCATGCTTGTATGTGTAAATCATTGTCGACACAATTATGTACACGACTTCCATGTGAACTGCTTTAATAGGTACTCCGATTACTTACTTGGAAAAGATTTAGCGATTGCATTATAGTCAACATGTCAATGACATAACCATCGCCTAACAGATATCGTTGACACGAATGAAGTCATAAACAAACGCGTCATCTAAAGGTGCATAGGAAGACAAACGCATAGAGTTTAGAGGAGAATTCAGAAAATGTCACATTTTTGGTACAAATGAGACGTTTGCGCATTGCAAATGTCGGGATGCAACAATGAAATTTGACATGGAGGTACCTGTGACTATTGTGCAGATGCTTAGAATAGACAAACTTATCATCTAAGGGTGCATAGGAAGACAAACACAGAGTTTAGAGAATTCAGAAAATGTCACATTTTTTGGTACAAACGAGACGTTTGCGCATGGCAAACATCTTGAGGGAGCGATGAATGTTGAAGTTGGGGCATCTGATAGTATAGGGTATACGTTTGACATGGACAACCACTTCTCTTAGCCGGCTCACCAGGTTTGGGGTCGAATTTTTCGAATATGTCTGATTTATGGTAGAAATCAACCAATTTTATCGTGCTTAACATTGCAATGAGCGTGCTGGATTGCCCATCACGTTCTCTACTACAGGCATCTGGCAATATGATTGGATTGTGAGTCCATAATGCCAGACATAATGACACATGATTTCGCTCAGGTTGGGATAGTTGGGAAGTTCAAGATATTTCGAAAAAAATAAAATTTTAATTTTGAGTGATTTGATTTGCTGAAAATGGACTAATCATGGAACATTTTTCTAAACATTTGCAAATGCGTTTTCAAAGTCGAATACGTAATTATTTTTTATTAAATGTCATATATTAAATAGACCTCAAAGATATAGTAGTTAGTAGATGAGAACCACTATAAAGCTATTATCTCACAATAAATTCTATGATAAAATCACTCAGCTTTACACAAGGAACTATGGAGTAATTTCTGTGATTAAGTGTCTTCTCGTAAGTTTCTGTGCTCTTTCTCGAAAGGTTTCGAAAGATCCCGTTTTACGGCTGTTGCCCTGTTGCCTTGCTTGTGGCAGGGGTTGGCCGATTACTCCACTTGACAGCTGCATTCCAACCTCATGCATGTCGTCCAACACTTGACACCATGTTGTTCTTGTCTTTCCTTTTCTCTTTTTCCGGGAACTTCAATTTCTCTTAACTTCTTCACCCAATCAGCATCATCCTCTCGCAGCACTTGTCCCATGCATCTCAGGCGACCACCACACATCTAGCGTATCATTTTTGTTCAGTCCGCTCCAACCTCATCATTTGTTACACCGTCGTTACCCAGGTCTCGCTTCCATGTACCGTACCATCACGCTTCGAATACAAGCAGCATAGACATTTCCCCTCATTCTCAATGGTATATCCGTCTTTCCCAACAAACCCAGCAGCTGCCTGAATTTACCTCACCCACAACGAACTGTCACTAACAATGCCGTGTTCGCACCTCCGTTTCCATTCAACAGATGACCCAGATAGCGAAACGATCCCACTCTGTCGATGCTGACTGCATCCGATAGTTACAGTCCCATAGATTGGTCTGCAATTTCTCCATTCTGCGCTTTGCATTTGCTACATCAGAATGTTTTGGTATGCTGATAGCTTCGAACAGGAAAACGCAACCCAGAACATCGTCCGTGAGTCCAGTCTTCACACTCAGTGCATTGGATCGAGTTCACGCCTTCTCCTCCTCCACAAACCGCACATGGCCATTTTCCTGATCTATCCTCTGTGAAACAATTTCTGCCTGATATCATCATCTTGGTCTTCACGATTTTCAACTTCAATTACTTTGACGCCAGCCGTTCTTTCCATCAACACACTTTCTCTTTCAATCCGTCAATGCTTTCGGCCACCAGCACCAAGTCATCTGCATGCAGTAGTTCCCAAGGCAGAACCTCTCTCACTTCATTTTCCAAGACTTCCATCACTGCCACAAACAAAAGTGGACTCAGAACAGAGCCTTGATGCACACCCACTCCAACATTGAGCTCTTCACTAACCCCGTGCTTTGTTTTCATTACAGTTCTTGCTCTCTCATAGATCGACATCACAGCATTGACCAGACATTCTTCGACTTCCAGCTTCCTCAGGGCCCGTCTAACCACTATTCTCTCGGTACTCAATCGAATGCCTTTTCTAGGTCTGCAAAGGCATAAAACAAATCTTTCTTCTTCTCCATACATTTTTTCTGTAGCTGCCGAACCACATAGTTGACATCAGGTGTTGCTTTCCCGGCATGAAGCCCATCTGCATGCTGTCCATGTCCACCCTTTATCCCAATTTTCTTTCCAGTACACGCTCAAGCACCTTCATCCCATGCTCCAACAACTTGATCGCTCTATATGATCCACATTGCAGTGGATCACCTTTCCCTTTGTAGTGTAGATGGGTATTATGGTACTTATGGTCCAATCAGTAGGAATTTTTCCAGAGTTCGCGATTATGTTACAGAGGTCCGTCATCATTTTCACTCCTTTCTTTCAGGAAGAGCGCAACATCTCGCTAACATCCCCGGTCGGTCCAGATGCTTTCCTCGGTTTCATTTCACCGATCGTCTTTTCAACTTCCATTTCTGTGATACACTCCATTAGTCATTCACTCAAATCAGCAGTCACCATGCCAACCCAAACATTCTCCTCATTTAGCAAACCTTCCTTGTACAAATTCCATCTTTTCGTCACCTTTTCAGGATTCACAACTACATTCCCATCTTCGTCTTTCAAAAAATTCACTCCGACAACATCTCTACTCTCCTTCACCATCTGCTTCCCAATCCTCAATACCTGCCACTGTCCTTGAATAGTATTCAGTTTTTCCATGATATTTTTCCTCTCCTGCTGTTGTGCTCTCGCTACGGTTATTTTTGCTTCCTTCTTTGCAGCCACAGGTCTCCCTATGCATCTTAGGTGCTCTTGTCCGTCCACACACTACACTTCCCGCTTTCAATAGGGCATCACGTGATTTCTCCCATGCAGTTTCTGCGTCGATACCCTACCATCCATCCATATTCCTGCATTATTCAACTTTCTTGTTGCGTCCTTATCTTTCAATTTCCATATCTTTATCTTAGGTTGAAATACTTCCCGTTCCTTCTTCTTTGCTGCTTCCATCTTTAAATCGATGCATGTCAGTCGATGTTGTGCCACTACTTCCTCACCAGGAAAGGCCTTTGCGTCTTTCAAAAGTTTTCTGTCCCTGTTTCGTATCAGCAGATAATCAACTGTAGTAGATGACCCATCCGAAGAATGCGTTATCAGCTATTCATTGGTCAATTTGTAATGTATTCCTCAGACAATCATTTCAATAGATTCGGTACATTCAAGGATTCTTTCGCCTTCAACATTTATCTCTCCAAACCCATGTCCGCCATGAACACCCTCATATCCATCGCCGGATCTACCAGCATGTCAATTCAAATCTCCACCTGAGATAACCATTTCGTATCTATTCACTTTAACCAGCACGTCTTGCACACTGTCCCAGAAAGCGTCTTTTTCTTCAAAACTTCTACCAACTTGAGGTGCGTAGCCAGAAATCACATTCACCAAACATTTTCCAATCACCAGGTTTAACAACATAAGTTGCTCGCCGTAGCGCTCGACGTCACCCACTTTGTCAACAAGCTCTTCAGATAGCAGTACGTCAACACCATGCTGTCCATCATCCCGTCCTTGCCAGAAGAAATTATACTTGCAGGACCTTCCTTTCAGTATTCTTGCACTTCCACCCCTCCACCGCGTCTCCTGTACACAAAAGAAATCAATCTTCCTTCTCGCCAAGGTTTCTGTCATTTCTGCAGACCTTCCAGACATACTTCCAACATTCCACAAACCATCACGTACAAACCGAGTATTGTTTCGGACATCAAGTGTACAGCCATCCTACTTGGGAATCCCGCCACCATCACATTGCTCGGGTCCCTCTTCTTGAGTTTTAACGAGACGAGAAGAGGATCCCCTCGGGGTACTTCGGGCTGTACCCCGACTATGCCTTACAACTGTCATTGTGAAGAATTTGATTGAAGCCAATATTTATTGCCGGATGCCCTTCCTGACGCAGCCTTTTCTCTCTGGGTGGGACCCATAGCCTTATGAACTCAAGAGTTCTAAACCCACTAAGGCAGTGAGAAAATGTGGATGTCTGAAGCTTTTGATGGCATTTACTCCATCAGGGTTCCACTCCCCTCCCCAGGCTCTGGGGTTAGCTGGGTTAGTTGACCCTGACCGCCACCAGCGCTCTGCGTTTAGTGATGCAAATGGAAAATTTTGAAATTTATTTTTCGGTGATTGACGTTTTTGCCTTTGTTTTGGAGACTTATTATAGTCGTTTAAAAGGACTATGTAATATTCAATGACCAAAAACTTCTCAATCATCCCTGCATGTTAACTTTTGGAAGCAACTGCACCCCTTCCATGTCTATTTCAGATCTAATTCCAAATGAATTTCAGACATTGAATGGATTTTAGATTTCTCTAATTGGATTTCAGATATCTGTCAGAGACTCAACTTTGAAAGGATCCTAAATTCAACTGGCGAATCTCCAATTCATCTGGAAATGTCTGAAATCCATTTAAGTAGATCTGAAATCGATTTGGAACTATCTGAACCATCTGAGCTATAAATGGAAGATGTGTAGTTTGTCCTCAACGAAGATACCGGACAATACGCCAGAAGTTAGAAGCTATCATAGATATTCATCTCCTCATCACGAATATCTTTAGTTTCCAAATATCTCACAAGTTTACAGTCTTTATATATCTTCCACATGGTCGCTCATGTATAATATATGTGGTGGACTGTGTGCTTGTGCTTCACATGTTCATCAACACATGGAGAATTTGTGTCATTACAATCAAGGATGCATAATAAAGCTTAACTTTCAAGCTATAAACAAACTCCCAAATGAAGTGCATTATTTTTGCTCCAGATCTTTCACATTGCATGAAATTATACCCTATTGTAAAGGAAAAAATTCATGTTATCCCAAAAGGTGTCTGCATTATAGTATTAAAAAATGCTAACAAATTACCACAAGCCACTGATGGCAATGGAATGTTCAAAAATCCGCGGACGGGACTCGCATTGCTACGATCGTTTTAATCGAAATGATATGATTAAATCAATAGTCTTAGAACAATTCTATTGATGTGTCTATGCTTCGGCTGTTGTAGAAAACGCAAAAATTATATCACAAAAATTCAAAATTTTCCATTTTTCAAGATTGTTTTATTCGAAATAATAATCAAAATCAGCAGTTTTAGACCCTCTATTGGTGTGTAGCTGCCTCGGCTGTGGAAGCGGTGCGTATAGGGCCTATCACAAAAAATCAGAACTTTCAAAATTTTCCGGAAAATTTTCATCACTATCGGCGTTGACAGGACATTCGAGCCGGTGACCAATCGGATGCCAAGGGGTGCCTGATGGGATCGAGAAGGTCAGGAATTCCAACCCTTTCCATCGCAGATTGTCCGTCGTACCCTCCCTTCATTACTTAGTAAATATTTGAACTGGGGAAGCTGTATGTGTCCAGGGATGAAAATTTTCCGCCCCAAAAAATGTGACCAATGTATCTTCATTTTTTCCTATTTGTGGCCACCTGAAAATGTGAATTTCCGCCGGGGCCGTCCATTGTCATCCCTGTATTTAAGATTGCATATTTCCAATAAATTCACCATATCATATATCGTGAAGACAACTCTAGGAATAGACACCAGGACGAAATTCGATAAATATAGGATAGAACTCTATAAATACATTCTATTCAAGAAATCAATCAAGTAAAATAGATCAACATTACAAATTCGTCAATTTTAGAAGTGTTTTTGATTTGTAATTCTTTGATCATTCGCTCCCAGGTCAAGAGTATGTCAAGGAAAGTGAATAACGAAATAGGTTGACATCCTAGTAACAAGAAAAGTCTCTAGGCTATTGGACTTTATAACTGCATCTCCTGTAGCGAACTCTGTGCTCTCTTTTGTATATTGTATCCACTCAACTTCGATAAAGTTTCACGTGTAAACGCGCCTTCAGCTATATTTGCAAGCTCTGAAATCTTGTGGTAAACTGGTAATCAAGATGAAATTTGTTTGCTATGTCAAATTAAGATGACATGTTATATTGTATGGTACTAATTTCTACGTTATAAGTAGCAGTAACTTGTAATCGTCTTTATTTTTCAGAGAAATATATTTTTCTTCATCTTCAGATGCTGTGCATTCGGCGAATGCCTTGCTTAAAACCTGTACAGTGCAGGTCTGCTCATATCAAGCTCGTTGTGCGTGACAGTTAAACTGAAATGTGGAATGTGGAACCGGAATGTGGGGTCTTATTAAATGATGAGACGAGACTCCAGACTCCGGTCTACCCGTAGCAGTCCCGAAGTATTTAGACTATCACTGTAAAACAATACATTTCAGCTCATGGTCGTACATCATTTGCAATATCCATGGTAAGAAAATTTTGTGTGCAGCAAATTTTCGTGACATACTCCCGGTCGCGGAATCGGCGAAAATTTTTGTTTTTACAGTAATTTATCCTTGCAACACCCGTAATCCACCAGCAAAGGTGATGAAAGTGAAAAATGGATTCCTTTCAGTCACATCACTAAATAGTAATTTCTGGTTTCATTTTGAGACCCCTTTCGATTAGAGGCTTTTTCCTAGTATGGTTTGACAAGCACTTACTGGTCATTCTTAACAAGTTCCTCATGTTCAGCTTAACTTCATGTTCAAGATATCCTAGAGGATATTTTCCACATCAGTTTGTAATGAATTAATTGTGAAGCTGTCATTATTTGACGTACATTGAAAACTAGTTGACATAGCGCTTGACGCAGTTAATTCAAACAGTTATTCTTCTACCATACTTTTGTGTATGTACTTTTAATTATGTTTCAAGACTGTTTCGTCTAATCATGGATTCATTCGTGACTTCCTCTTTGTTTTCCGATCACAATTCAATTTCAAGACAAGAAATCAGCTCAATTTCTCACAAAAATACCTTCATTAGCAATTTATGTTGCAGTACAGGGTACAGTTCATGTTGCATTGTGCATGCAGTTCAAATGTAATGATGAACTTACATCTACATCCTTGATTTTATTTGATCGGGACTTGGAATGGCTGTTGGGATAGGCCATCTGTAAACTCCACTTTGTCCCTCTGTATTGTGTTTTCTAACTGAGGAAGGCGGCAAGACCTAAATGTATTTGGTGCCTGCAACACTGTCGCTTTCAGGCATCGCCCCCAGCAGGAGCAAACGTTCTTTCCAGTTGTTTCATATTTCCTTGTTTATTCTAAAATGTCCCCTTTTCGCATTTTTCAGCTGCGACACTCACGGCACCTCGCAGCACTCCCGTGGCTGGGGCTTGAAAATCAATGATGGGTGGTCGACGAACTATTTTAATAATGGAGTGAATCGTGAGATTTGACTGATTAGTGATCGTGCACGGTCACCAAGTTCTCAAATTAATTAATCAGTGCTCGTTAGTTGGTCGTTTGTTGCATCTAGACTGTTTAAAACCTTTTGATGAAACGAAAGCATCCTCAGTAAGTAATTGAATGATAGTGTTGAAACATTGAATTTCGCTGCATAAAAACATTTGAGCAAAAATACTTGGCCAATAAAAAAGAATTGGCACAGCATCTGGCAAACAATTTGAAGACGCCCTTCCGTTTTCTTTCATGGCATTGCTAATTTTGCAAATCTATCAAATTCGAGACGTAAGATTCTCTACACAAGCTTTTGTCTTGCAGGTGAGCTCTCAGAATTCCCTGTATTAACATTTAACATCTCTCCAAAGTCGAAGAGTCGCAGAGTGATGGTGGAAGCTTGCCAGGAAGAACATCGACTATCATGACCGATGCGAGTTGAGAACAAAACGAGGACTTGAGGAACCTGAAGACAAGGTAGGAGTTTGATGAGCGATAGAGTAATCGCATATTTATTCTCACAAATAAAGACCATAAATATTGAAGTCTGCATTATCAGATATTAAAAATCCATGTCTCAACAAGGGACGTGAACTGTGTAGCAATTGTACACCTCGGAATCATTCAGGGTAAAGCCCTGTTGTTGAATTTTTTTGATTTCAATGAATCGCATGATGTTATTATGGGCCTCTATGAGAGGTTCAAGTTCTAGATCAGAATATGTAAGAAGCTTTATTATAAATTCTGACAAAAGCATAATTTCCATAGATATTTGACATAAAATGCTTCTTCCGGACAATAATGCAGTTTTCAACCCACTGCAATTTCTATGTAATTCAGCGGACAATTATGCCAGCTACGGCATTAGTGTCAGCTGATTGATCGCAAGAATTCTTCTTCATTGAGCTAGAATAGATTCTGTGGAACCCACGACGCCACGGTTGAGACTATTCATGTTCTTTAAGTCAACTACTCTCGTGCAGAGGTGCAGTGATAGACACATCAGTTTTTTCATTCTTCAATATCAGCTACACATTCTTTCCTGCTAAATTCATTTTGTCACTTCATTGAGGCCAGACAAAGATAATAAAAAAATTATATTTATTATATTATTTGATAGATTATATTTATTCTAGTAATTAGTGAAAGTCAGCACATGCATTGCAAACACATACTTTTTGGCGGCCTTAAAGAACACGCCCTCCAACTCGTAATGAAAAATGCCAAATTCAAAGAACACGCCCACAAATTGAGCCACATTTTATCCGCTTCAATGATGTGTTGATTTTGTTTCAGAAATTTCACGGAGATAAACTTGTTGGATTTGGCGGAAAGGACAAGAAGTGCGAGGAGTGAGATAGAAAAAGTACAGTGATATCAAGACAATAATATCAAGATTTAACAGAAAAGGTGACTTGCCAATCTTATCTACATTTTCTGGATCCGTCACTATTCTGTAATCCATTCGTTTGCGAACGTCTTCCATGGTCTTTCCAAATAATTACTACTCTTAAATTTGAAAAAATCCTTCTCAACTGGATTTTTGGCTGCAGCACATTTGTGACTATTAAAATCAATGTAGGGCTTCAGGAAGCGCTTCCGTGTGAATTTTATAGCTTCATGAGCTTTGGTTAATTCCATGCCCATGACTAGATAGAATTTAAGAATGCCACAAAGTAATTGGTCTTGTCATATTGAGTGGGTAAAAGTTTGCGACATGGATAATATTTTAGGCTACATTGTTGTTTTGTCTTATTATTGTGTTTTTCCATATAAGGAGAAAACATGTCTTTGGTTACGTATCCCGATTCGGGTGCTTTTGGTAAGTCAGATGTTTTATTTTTGATACTATCTGGGTAGATGAGATCAACTTCAAATAAGTAACCCACGTCTCTAAAATGTGCTGTGGATTTGAAAACTGTCTACACACTAATCCACTTGAAATTTGAATGTGTAAGTGTTTTTGAGAGCGCACTACCATATAAATTATTTTGCTCAACAAACTTTAAGTATGTTCTGTTGATGCCATCGGTAACATAGTTGACTTGATGTTTATTGACAAACGTCAAGCCACCCCTTATTCCCGTTCAAATAAGTTGTACATTTCAACATCTTGTAGAAGATGAATGATTTCACCATTCATTTTGAATGCAGACATGTATGACATGGCAAGTAAACTTATGAAATGCACAGGATCCAAAGTATCTTGTGCTAGTGTCATTTGACGGAAGACTTCAAACACGTCAGCTAAAAGATTGACATCCAATTTTAAATAAGCTATCATATAATTATTGAATGTGCGACAATAACTTCCATGCTAATTTGGCATGTTCATTGTCTTCGATGCTACAAAGTTCACCTGTCAAATCATTGGTAAACTTTTCAATTGATGGGAGGGCCGTTTCCTGAGTATGGAAATACCCCTTTCCGACGAATGAGACTATCACTGATGTTCGGATAGCCTTTTATCAAATGTCGTGTCAGTGGAAGATGTTCTAAATTGCTGGTCAAATCTGCTAAGGAGGATGACATGAATTGGTAACTGTCCATAAACTTTATGGAAAAATAGATGGGCTTGTCCTCCTTACTTCTATCTGCGACAAGTTTGGCTACTACAACCACAACCTTTTCTTTGCTTTGTGCTATCACTTTTGAAATCCACTCTTTCATTTTCCCATCCCTTTTTGGATGAGAATGTGTGCATCATATGACTTGAAATTGTGAAAATGACGGGGAGTGTACGTCAATTGAGTCTGAAACTGAAATTACATTTCTTGCACAAGGCAGTTCTGAATTTGCCTCTAAGGTGGCAGTGGTCTCTGAGTTTCTTATGGCGCATATCATCAAAGCCTGTCTTACATTTTCGGCATGTTCTGAGAAACACAGTGCCTTCTTGGTCAGCTCGACTTCGTAGCGCTGGTGGAAATGCGTTTTTCTATCTAAAAACTTCAAGAATTGCAATGTGCAGTCGTCTCCCTGCCATGCGTGTATCTTATTGTGATTTTTATAGTAAGGATACCATTCTTCATAACACGTTATGCCAGCAGCTTCGTGATGTTTTGTAACGGGATCGATGTAATGCTCTATGTCAGCGTAAATGACACGAATGGGACTCAGTTCGTACCCACAATCCTTATAATCTTTAATCTTTATAATTTTTGTCCTTTGGCATACTTTCTATTTGTAATTTGCCTTGACCACATGTCGTGATTTGTAATATTGGCATCTACTGTCCCGAGTGAGTTTTCATTGAAAACCAGCGTGTATGGGGTGAAAGCGAAAATGTGTATATTTTTGGAATGACATATATTCAAACAAGTATTTAATTCATCACTTCCAATAAATCACAGAGTCATAATACAAAAGAGCATTTCCACAATTCCCCCCTTTTTATAGAAAAAGTCGTAAGATTAACATAGGAAACAACTTCTTGTATTCAAGTTCGTAAAGTCCATAGTATTGAAGTACGTGTACAAATATTTAAAGTATTTCGCATAAATTCACATGTTTGTAGATCAGAGATAGAGTAGTATTTAAAGTTCAACATCTACGAGCATAAGGAAGCATTAAGTTCACGCAGATCCGGCTGATAAAGCTGGCATATAGAATGTTAATGAATAATCACGAATATGAAATCAGGTTTATTAACTGTACAATGCGAAAAACGATAAAAAACGGTAGACTATAAGAAACAGTATAGAAGAGCTATCATCGATAAAACGTAGGATCAACATACTTAAGAGCTATTGTCGGTAAAACTTAGGATCAACATACCTTTTTCTCAAGAAATATCGTGAACTAGGTTCATTGGAAGAACTCTGACTTTCAGAAGAGAATTCTACTTGAGAAGATGCAGTCCTAGACGCTGTTTCTATAACTTGATCGTGAGCATAATTCTGATCGTAAGCATCGTCCATATAATCTATAGGTTCCGTTGGCGAAAATTTTCTTTCAAGATTTACTTGATTGTATATCATAGTGTTGCCATCTGGTGTCATGATCTTATAAGTATTTGGAGCGACAATCTCCACTACTTCTCCTGTGTTCACATAAGAATCCTTTTCCCCTTTTCGAAAGTAGACGGCAGTACCAATCGGATAAGAAACCGTACGAGGTTTAAACTTTTTTCTGTATTCAGATTCTACATCGCGAGTAGGCGCACGTACACCAATGTTGTTATCAGTAAGGTTTGAAAGTTTGGTTCTCATTGGACGATTGAACATTCGCTCGTATGGAGAAATACCTGTTATGGAATTTGGTTCAGATAGCATGTCAAAAAGTACTTTGTCTAGCGCGTGTCGTAATGAAACTCGTTGTCCATGTTCTGAGAAAATTTTTGCAAGTCTAGTTTTCATTGAACCGTGGAATCTTTCCGCAACTCCGTTCGACTGGGGATGATAGTTAGCGGACTTAATGTGCTTGATACCTTGGCTTTGTAAAAAGGAGCAAAATTCATTTGAAACGAAGGGAGTACCGTTGTCATTACCGTCATACCGTTTTGACATTACCTCTGTTTCCTTCTCAACTGTTATTGTTAGCGGAGGGTGATCAACTTTTGTAGATAATTGGGTGCAACTTGGACATTTTCGTACGAAGTCATCGACGTCTGAACTGAATCCCGGCCAGTATGCATAAGTTCGGAGAACTTGCTTCATTTTGGTAGTACCCGAATGGCCTTCATGAAGTTGAATAAGTAGCTGGGAACGTAGAGCAGTAGGAATAGCGATCTTTTCGTTTCTGCACACTACCATTGTATTTGGGTTTAACGGATCGGAAACTTTGGTAGTTAGCTCATTGCGAATGGAAAAGTAAGTTCCTAATGATTTGAATTAGGTGTAGACCAGGAGTTATCAATTTCATGTATAACGTTCTGAAGAGTAGTATCATTTGCTGTTGCTTCAGCTACCTGTTTTAGGTCAATAGGAAGAGGATAAAACAAAGTGTAAATTCCGTATTTTCAAAATCAGGTATCTGATTGTGTTCTTGTACTTGACCGATAGGGTTTCTGCTGAGGGCATCAGCTACAAGGTTTTGACGACCTTGTATGTATTTTACTGCTATGTTGTGAGATTGTAGACACATGATCCACTTCTGAATTCGTAAAGGCAATGTGTCGATATGCTTATGCATCATAGCGATAATAGGCTTATGATCTGTATAGACAGTTGTCGGAACACCAATTATCATTCTTCTGAATCTGTTCACCGCGTAGACTAGACCTAACATTTCTCGCTCAATGTTCGAGTAGCGTTGTTCCACGGGAGTAAGCTGTCGACTTACATAGGAGACTGGCTTGTCATTTTGCATCAGGCAAGCACCAATTCCCAATCCACTAGCATCACAGAAAATTTCGATAGGAGTTTTAGTATCGAACCAATTTAGAATAGAAATGTCAAGTAGAGCTTGTTTCAAACGTAGAAATGCAGAGATATTGTCTTCAGTCCAATTCAGTTGTTCAGAGGAGCACATAGCAAACAAAGGAGCAGCGAGCGTTGAGTAATGTGGGCAAAATGTTTGTCCGAGGAAACCGGCAAATCCTAGAAAGCATCTAAGCTGTTCTCTAGTAGTCGGACGAGGCATAGACTGTAGAGCTTTGAGTTTCTCCGGAGAGGGTTTAATGCCATTGCTACAGAGTTGGTATCCAAGAAAATCAATCATTGTAGATGAGAAAACGCATTTTTGTTTATTCAATGTAATACCAAAATCATTCAGCCGTTGCATAACCATCCGTAGGAGTGAACTATGTTCATTTTCAGTTGCTGCACCTAGAAGAATGTCATCAAAAAATACGACGCAATTAGGAATGTCTTGCAGAATCTCAACTTAAGTAGCTTGAAATATTTCCGGGGCACTATGTAATCCGTAGGGTAATCGTTGCCACACGTATCGACCTGATGGTCCGGCAAAAGTCAAAAGAGGCTGACTATTGCGATCTACTTGAATTTGATGAAAAGCACTGGCGCAATCCAAAAGCGAGAAGAATTTGGCGTTATTAATCTTTGCTGTTAATTCTTCGAACGTAGGTTTTTGAAAAACTTGTCTTTTGACGGCTTTGTTCAGTGGACGCATATCTGTACATATCCTCAAGTCATTATTTTTCTTACGTGCTATCACTAGTGCACTACACCATGGAGTTGGTTCTGTAACTTTTCGAATGATACCCTGTGTTTCCATTTCCTGTAGCTTTTTCTCAACATCAGTGACCAAGGCTGGAGGAGGTAAACGACGTGTAGGCGTAGAAACCGGTTTCACTGACTCGTCAACTTCAATTATACATGGCTTAGTCTTAGCAAGTCCTATACCATCAAACAATCCTTTCGCAGCGAAGTCACTAACAATAGGTAACACTCGGGCATCGGTAGGCCTAATATCATGAAGAGAATCACGAGCATTTGACTGAACATTAGAAGTAGGATCAAAGAGCAATGATTCGACTTGAACATTATGACAAGACTTAATAGGGCCTGGATTATTTTGACTGGTTTCATCAGTAAGTAGAGCAGAAACAAGATTAAGTTTTCGCATAAGAGGTAATGAAAACAATGGATAGTCGTCAACGTCAGCAAAATAAAAAACTGCAGTAACAGTAATGCCGTTTGCAGTTACAGTACACATGGCTTTTCCGAAAACTTCAACAGGGGCCTTTCCCCAACTTGTGAGGGAGGCATTAGTTTCAGTTAATGGTACAGTAGGCAAAAGTTGTCGAGGCACAGCATTGATCTCGGCACCGCTGTCGAACACGACAGTCATAAGAACATTATTAACAAACGCGGTTTGTTTTACAGGGCTGTTTGCAAAGCCAAACAACCTGTACGAAACATTATTTTCAAGCTCGACATCGGTAGATAGATCTCTTGTACAATCAACATTAGTAGTAGGCCTAGGTAGGCCAGCACTTGCAGAATCAGAACATGCATTATCATTATGAGAAGACAAAAGATTTACTGATTTAGAAAACACACGCTTGTTAGAAACAGGATGCCTTTGCAGGCCACTAGAACGATGAGATGATACACTGGTAATACCGGTTGGCTTAGAAGAGCAACACATAGCCCCAAAATGGCCTATTTTTGAACACAAATGACACTTAGCTGATTTCGCAGGACACTTCGGATCATTAGCAACATGGCTGAATCATGGTCATCGACAAACGGACTCAAATGCTTGGACGATAAGAACCTGCTCCCCTTTCGAGAAGTCGACATAGGTTTAGCAGCCACACGATCACTTCGCAAACATCGAAGTATCAAGGAAAAGTTCAATTTGGAATTCCGAATGGATGCTAGGACCATCCTGGTGTTCATAGTCAAGAAGATCTGGGAACGCTCGCCTTTGTCAAAGCCACTAACAAAGAGTTTGTCTGGGTTCAATCCAGAGTGCTTCCTTACCAACCAAAACCGCAGCGAAGTAAGGGTAAGGAGAGTGATGGAGATGCTTGTTGATGGTGATCATATCGGTCTCGTGGAGGCGGAAGACTGCCTTCGGCAGTGGAAAAAATTTGTCTGCGATGAGGCAGTCATTTCGGAAGCAAGATCTTTTAAGCCTTTCTGTGATCGCATCGATGATTTCTACTATCACCTCATGGCAGACTCACAAGCATGCTCCAGCATCTTCAAGATCATGAAAAAAATATTGATTTTGTCGCATGGGAATGCTCTCGTCGAACGTGGAGTGAGTGCAAATAAGCACCTTCTTCAGGATAACCTTCTTGAAGAAACTGTTGTTTTGCTGCGTCATGCATATGATGCTATCAAGCGTGCAGGTGGACCTAACCATATGGTGATCAACCAACAAATTATGAACGCTTGCCGGGTCGCCAGAAGCCGGTGTCTTCAAGCGAGAGAAGCTCGAAAAGCGTTAGACGACTCGAAGAAAAAACAGCAGGAGGAAAGAATGCAAGGATTGAAGGAGATACGGGAGCTGCAGGCCGTCAAGAGAAAGCTCCAAGACGATTCAGAAGCTGTCGAGGACAGACTAAGAGAACTGAACAAAATGTGTCGACTCTAGACTATCGGAGATATAGTTTGTTTTCTTTTATCATCATCAATATTTTATTATAGTGAATGTTATGTACCGTTTCGTTCTTCAATTCAGGTTCACACATTTAGTAGGCCAAATCAGAAAGTAGACCTAAAACTCTGCAATATGTACATGTTGCGTCAAAACAGTAGTTACAATGTACTTATAAAATTTCTGAAAATGTACTTATTTGTACTTATTTCCCGAGATTCAAAAGTAGTCGCCACCCTGTCCCTAACATTTTAGGAGATAGCGACCAATCGACATTGCAAGTCGAGATTAGGCTTCATCAAAGTCTGGTAAAAAACGCCTATGAAAACGATGTAGGAGAATTTTGGTCGAAAGTCGACAAGGTGGGAAAGACACCAACCCTCGTAAAAGTCGCCAAAGCGATTTTTATTTTACCACATGGAAATGCGGAGGTCGAACGTATTTTTTCGGGTCTATCCGATGTAATAACTAAGAAACGTCGATCGCTGGGTTCTGAAACCATAAAGGCGCTGTCCGTCAGTAAGTCTGTTCTCAACAGCAAAAAAATTGGACAGCTCTACATTGAAAATAGATCGTCAACTCAGAGATTCATGCACGGCATCGCACTCGAAATATGAAGCATGGAAGCAGGAGCAACGAAAAGAACGGGAAGAAAAAGAAAAACAGAAATTAGAAGAACGTCTACGAAAAGAATTGAACGAGGAAATGAACAGAAACGGAAGTATTCGAAAGCACGCGACTGAGATAGAAGACATCGCAACTTCTCTTAAGAAAAAGGAAGATGAGCAACGGCGACTAACATCTCTTGCAGAGAATGCACTGCAGCAGGCCAGAAAAGCCGAGAAAGACCTGGTGGATCTTCGACAAGAAAAGAATGCATTAGAAATGAAAAAAGAAGCCGCGCGCAGTATAGCACTCGATGTGATTCTAAAAAGACATGTACACACCAATTCTCAGATTCTTCTATGCCGAGTAACAAATATTCGCCCTTCGACAAAAAAGACTAATCTGTGTAATTCAATGGATTGCTTGCCATTATGAGTTACATAGGCGTATAAAACAAACTTCTGTGTGTGTTACTATTTGTATAAAGTTATAAAGTAGATGGCGCATAAGTTGAAGTCGTAAGTTTTCTTACCTAGATCGTGCATGTAAACAATAAAATACTAATTATGGAAGATCCATGATCACAATCAAGTATGGTGGGAAAAACATGTTCTATATTCTACAATATCTTATATGTTCTTATTATATGGTTTTGTATGCTATATTATTTTATCAAGTAAAGTTGGGTGTTTCTATTTTCCTGAAAAATTTCCTTTCCATAAGAATGAACAGAACACGCCAAACAAATGACACGTGAATATTGCGAATACAAATTAAGCTAATAAAATCTCCAGTTAAAACGCAATCAGTAATTTTACAGATACGTAACTACATATCAAATCCTGTATTTCACTGTCACTTTCCATTTGTACATGTTATTATTATTCAAAAGTAATCGTCATGAGACTTAGGAAATGATAAAGGAAAATTAACGTAGTCTCAAAATGCATCAGTTTATTGACAAATGTTTGTCACAGACTTCATCAGGTGCACGATGCAAATGTTCAAAAG
>CAJQUW010011147.1:80936-103569 GCA_907163375.1 Prostheceraeus crozeri
TAAAAACATGATAGCAGCCAAGGAGAGATGCAGTCGGAATTGTTTCCAAATTTTGTATTTAATGCAGTTTCGAAGAAATTACTGATCATGATAGTATTAAGCAGATGGAAATGATAAATTATTTTACAGATCGTCCTTGTCATGACAGCCTTGGAGAGGTAGTGATGCAAATGGAAAATTTTCCAGAAAATTTTCCGGAAAATTTGCCGATGGAAAATTTTGAATTTTTTTTCGGTGACTGACGTTTTTACCTTTGTTTTTGAGACTTGTTGGAGTCGTTTGAAAAGACTATGTAATATTCAAAGACCGAAAACTTCTCTATCATCCCTGCATGTTAACTTTTGGAACCAACTGCACCCTCCATGTCTATTTCAGATCTTTCCAATTGAATATCAGACATTAAATGGATTTCAGTGAATTTCAGATATCTGTCAGAAACTCAACTTTGAAAGGATCTTAGATTCAACTGGAGAATCTCCAATTCATCTGGAAAAGTCTGAAATTCATTTAAGTAGATCTGAAATCGATTGGGAACTATCTGAACCATCTGAGCTAGAAATGGAATGTGTAGTTTGTCCTCCACGAAGATATCGGACAATGCGCCAGAAGTTAGAAGCTATCATATATAGATATTCTTCTACTCATCACAGATATCTTTAGTTTCCAGATATCTCACGAGTTTACAGTCTTTATATATCTTCCAATATATGGTCGCTCATGTGCAATGCTGTGTTGGACTGTGTGCTGTGCTTCATATGTTCATCAACACATGGAGAATTTGTATCACTGTAATCAAGGCTGCGCAATAAAGCTCAACTTTCAAGTCATAAACAAACTCCCAAATAAAGTGCATTATTTTTGCTCCAGATCTTTCACAATGCATGAAATTGTACCCCTATGTAAAGGAAAAAATTCACGTTGTCCCAAACGATGTCTGTGTACCCGAGAAAAAATAACCGAACAAACTTATTAAGTCGACCCAGTAATTCAGACATCAAAACCTGCTAAGTACCCAATAGGTTTATTCTGAATAGATTGGTCTCCCATCAGGTTTATTCCAGTTTAGCTGGTTTTCCTACTAGGTTTGTTAGGTTTAATCCAGTATCCCATTAGGTTTATTCCAGTTTTGCTGGTTTCCTACTAGGTTTTTTTTAGGTCTTATCTAGTATCCCAGTAGGCTTATTCCAATTTCGCTGGTTTCCTACTAGGTTTGTTAGGTTTAATCCAGTTTCCTACTAATTTGGCTCGGTTTTATACAGATTCCCACTAGGCTATGCATTTGCAGTTAAGCTTACCCAACACCTTACACAGCCATTACAAAACATCACTGTACCTTCTATAAATATTCAGATAAGATTACATCAATTTATATGAAAAGCCACACATCCAAACGAAAGGTGGAATTAAAAAATTAGATTTCTTTCCTAGGAGAGCCGAACACCAAGAGCACTATAACAATAAATTGATTTCGTGAAAAGATGCGATATGAAACAGAAGAAACGTTTTAAACATGAGTCAATATATTGGATAATTTAAGGTTTAAATTTGATGAATCGTTCCAAAAATTACGCGTTTACATGACATTTACCATTCGAAGTTACGTCCAATGTTGAAATGAATTGCTTCAAAAATTTCAACCAAAAAACAGCAAACATGAGAAACAAAAATTATAGTAGTCAACCTTTCAGGAAATTACTCATGTTCATAATTGTTCATCACTTTAACACCAAAATATGAATCTTTTTCCTTCATGATAATAGCGTGATGGGAAAATTCAACTGGCGAGATCTCGCGGATTCCTCCCTTCTTCAAGAAAAAATACGGACAGTTGTTTGACATCTTAGTCATAATATGTGGTGGCAAATTCAAATTACTTGACAATGAAAAAATTGGAACATGTCATCATATACTCTGCACTGCACAGTGAATGTTTCATTGTTTATTACATTCAAAGCTTATCTTCGCAAATTTACGAAGATCATTCAAAAACACGTAGCATGACTTGCATTTCAAAAATTTGTCATATTTACTAGTATGAAACACAAGATCACCCACTTTAAATCTTTTGAATGGTGGCGATTTTCCAATTGCATGTGGAACTGATTCACAGGATTTGGATGATGAAGCAGTAATTTGGAAGTTCAAATAGCGATTTATCATTTGCTCAGCACACCCGCGCGTTCCGGTAATACTCTGCTTCAGTTGTCGGTTTAAATTTTCGAATGACATTGCTGAGACATTCTGCAAGGGACCAAATCGACGGACTTGTTCAGGAAGGTGGGATAGGCAGTGTAGGGTTACAGTTCTCACGGAGTCACCTAATAGACACACCAGATAAGATTGAAATGTCTTAATATAAAGTTCAGTGTCAACAATATCGCACTCATTTATGTACTCAGACGATAGTAAATACACAGACGTCGAGAGAAGACAGTAAACGAAAAATATATCGTTAGGTTGTTCTTGGGACAAACGCCAGCAATACATAAAAACTAAGGGCGCGTAATATAAGAGGAATACTCGATGCTCTTGCGCTTTCCACAACGCAAATTCAGTTAAGATATTTCGGGCTTTCTTCTAAAATAATGAGGAACTCCCACTTTTTCGATGACTGAGGAAAAAACCAAGCAATCCACAAGTTCGTTCTTGAGAATAATTGAAAGCAATGCCTTATTTACACCGAGATAGAGAAGGTGCATGGGATCAAACAACATACCACTAGGCATCTTCAATATTTCAGAAAGTTTAGTAGGCCCTTTTACTCCAAATGCCGGAGAATTCGTAGAAACAGCCTGATTTAAATGCTGGTGGTACATCTCAGTCGTTCTTGTCGGAAAAGTCTCCGTCACATTGAATATAACTTTTCTGTATTGATAATCGTAATCACCCATCACAAGGCAGAAAGGACATCCATACCTGAAAAGTTGATATCATAGCATTAATATAACAAAGTTAATTGACCATTCTAGGTCAGGAGCAGTGCTCTCACACAAAACAGGCCCTAAGATGGGGATCGAGAGTATAAATTCGGACCGAATTAACAAACGCCAACATGTACTCAAATAGGCTAATATAAAGAAATAATTGACTGATAATCAGGGACGCCGGCAAGGGTGTTGCAGATACAACACCTGCCCTGAACCAGGTGTTGCATGTGTGCCCTCTTCATGAATTACCATTAGATGATTTCAATGAATTTTGTGGCTTTGAAAAATTGTTTTGTAACGATTTTATGTATTGAATAACGCTTTGAGCGTGTCCGTTAAAAATTGTCATCTTTTAACTGCAATTGTTAGTATAAAGCATATTTTTGTTTTCACACAGACATACCATGATGTAGTAATTGACCAATTAAAACTATCATAGATAATAATCAGATTTTCAATGTGTTGACACAATGTGATCAATAACTTGATAAACACAAATGTCTTCGTTTTCCTTTCATTCAAGTGCCCGGTGCCAAAGTCAATCAAAATTATGTAACTTATATCGAGAACAACCTCGACCTCGATTAAAATCTAATCGAAGTCACATCACTGATTTTTACCCATTTTACCAAGTGTGCTCGTCAAAAGGGGGAAACTCGTACAGGAAGCTACACTTGGTCTAAATTTTGAATAGTGTCTGATATCACTGTGCTAAATTTTCGGAAGAGCTTGATATAGAATCAAGTATGTTGAGTATGTACCATGCGCTCAAAAAGTCTTCCATACTTCCTTGCTGATTTATATAAAAATTATGCATCATTGAAGAGTTGGGATGATAATTAAGTGATTATACACTGACAGTGATATGGATAACAATGAGATTTCTTTCATTAACTCAATTTAAATTTCTGTCACTTTTGAATTTTTTTTTTATGCTACAAATTTATATATAATTGCAACTTATATGCCCTATGTTTTACCATCATTCAGTTACGCCTACTTGTGTTTTGCTTTACGGTATGATGTTTGACAAAAAGCTATTGTTTACATCTCTTTCAATTAACACAAATCGACATAAAAGAATTGAACAGAAACATCTAAGATTGCTTCAGAATTCAGTAAATTTTTTAAACCTCAATGAATATATATGTATCACTTCAATTGATCAACTTCAATTAATCAATTGATGATCTTAATTATTTTTGAAATTGCCTCTAGCTTTCACAGGAATAAAATAAATTAAGAGATTTTTGAATCAACGTTTCGAGATTCTTTAACGAGAGAGACAAAAAATCACTAACACATTACAGTCAAACAATACATGTACATGAAAAACCGAATAAAGGCCTACACTAGGATTGCATGAAATATTTTACTCAATTAAGTTTTAACCGAAGAGCAAATGAAAAGTTTTATCAAGTTATTTCATAATAAAAAAAGTCATATACACAATAAAGAATGCCGGCATGCATCTCTAGCTTGCATGTTATGACAGAGAAATACTACAAAATACTTCATAATTGCAATTGAAGAGAAATGAGACAACATTATGAAAACACTATTCAATTGTAGAGTACTTTCATTTAAAATATGGTTGATTGCGGGTCTCATGCATCATCACTTCCTTCGCACACTTGAAGCCGACTTTATGTATGCCTACATCATTGAATAATAATGTAAAATTATCGAATGATCCAGAAGAAAGGGTGGACAAAGGCTAATATTATACATGAAATTCAAGTTACGAAAATTAAGACAGCTAGCCGAAAGCCTTTTCTTACTTACTTATTAGCTCTAGATTTTCCTAGTCCGGAAACAGTCGCCTGATGAACTCGATGGTCAAGCACATGTAGATGCTGGTTCGAAGATATTCTCACACGAATTGGTCAACCTGAAATGGCAACATAACATATGTGATATGATCGATTATTCGACATTATTCTATGTAAAAATATGTTAAGACAATTTTTCTTGGCATTGTGCTAAAAACAAGCGGGTCACTCCTTCTCTATATTTGCCTTCATAAAGTAATGTACAGTAAAATTTGAGTTGGTAAAAACTACGGCGTTTCGTATCACAGACACATGAAAAAGTGGGTCCTCCCACCTTATTGATGTGTCTGTCACACGAAGCGCCGTAGTTTTTACCCACTCCAATTTTATTGTACATAACTTTATGAAGGCAAATATAGAGAAGGAGTGACCCGCTTGTTTTTAGCACAATGCCAAGAAAATTGAATTGCCTCTTGTTCCTAGCCTTCAACATCATATGCAAAACACTAATTTTTATGTTTTAAAATTAATTATGAGCATTACTGCATGCATATAATTATGCCTGAATGCGAATACATGTAAAACTGATATAGGTCAATCATAGCCTATTGACAAATATAAAATAGCATATCAATTCTCAGTTTATTTGTCAATATCACGATATATAGTAGAGAATGCAGTGGGCTTAACCATCAGTATTTTATAGGCCTATCCCTATATGAAAAGAAACTTAATCATTTCAAAAATTCCACTTTATCACTGATTTTGGTTTATAGTGCAAAGCCACTGCATCACAACTTTTCACATTAGTAATGCACTAGACAATGCGTTTTCCCAATTCTTGATGACAGAACTGAATTACAAAAGAAGAAATTCATACTACACCTAAATTAATCATTCTATGTGGTTTGGCCCTAGACTGCTGTAGTTTCTGGAAAAGTCAAGTTGAGTTAATTTACATCAGCCAGATATATTTCAAAAGTTCAGAGCTATTATCTTCAGGAGCAAAGGATTACGAGAATGGTAGTGATTCAAAATGATAGTGTTAATGCGTGATTTATGATTTCTTTGTGTATTTTGAATAACTATCATAGCAAATATTCTTGTATAGTATACATATCTTCTGCTCCTGAAGAGGATAGCAGTGAGCCATTGAAATATATCGAGCTGATTCAAATTACATCAACTTGAATTTTCCGATAGCCACAATAATTCTAGTGGTTCGATTGTTAGCGTCTGAATGAATTCTTTTGTACACCACTTATTATACATAAAGCTCTTATTTCATTTAATTACATATTAAAATAGGAATTTGCATGCTGATACTTACATGTTGCGACGAAAGCAATCGACACGGAAATATGAGAAGCACTGAGATCGAAACACGCAGTTGGAAAATAGCGACAAGTCATATTGTCTATGGAGATCAAATATGTTTTGATTGCTTCATTCACAAGAAGTTCTGCTCTGCTGATTTCGATTTTTACTGGATAATTATATCAATTTTCGTACATGTAAATCTATCGCGGATGAAAAGTTGCTTTCGTTCGAGGAATTCTTCACCACGGCGAAGGTTGTATTATTTAATTCATGTGTCACTCAATCTGATATTGTGCCCGATGAAAAAGACAACACTGAGAAGTGATCTCTGTACACGGATGAACGATATAGCAGCAATGGCGTACGTTGTTAAAGTCCACACTGCTATATTTGACGTAACATCATCATTACTCAGCTTCGCGATGCCATGAATTTAATGCCCGCTGCACTGTTCTCACAATGAGAAAATACAGCGAGCGTAAGTTGTATGTTTATTAGCGAGAGAAATGAAAAACAGCGAGCGTACGTTGGAGGTTTATTAGCGATCTGAAGAATAATCCATTGACAATCAAGTTGCTTTACATTTGAAGGTCAAAACGTCACCTTCCCAATACGTCACACATCACATGATAACACTTTAACAAGCGGTTAGCCCACATACTACACTGACAAGAGATAAAATTCAGCGAGTGACGAAATACAAGTTGATTCACACCTTCGTCCTTGATACATGTGCATGCAGTCACGATGCAGCGAACGCGCAGATGGGATTTTCCGATAGTCAGTCATTGGGAATTGGCGAGTCGAGGAGAGAGAGAAGCGATAGACACACACAAATAAAGAATCGTAGAATGTCATTAACAAATAAATTTCGGATTTTCCGACATTCCCAACAGAGAAGATATACTCGTACAATATACAGAGATAAATGAAACGATGTGCATGTAATTATAATTGTATGTGTATGCGAGTGATGAGTGAGCATTAATAAAGTGTGAGGATGAATTGTAATGGCGAAATTTTATTGCGTTAACCGCACATTAATTGTCTCTGACTCTAGTTCAATGGGAATTAAAAGGGTGATCGGTCGTCTAAGTGTCCGTCCACTCGAAGTCTCAGCATTACTGATCGAATTTCACCATCGCGACTTTCATTCAAACATACTATAACGGCCATTTTCCATTGTCCTCGCGGAATATTCTTCTCGTGTATTAGAACGACTTGTCCCACCTTTGGTCTCATTTCAACTGAATTTCGCGTTTTCGTCAACTTGAACTGTCTAAGGCAGTGCAAATAATCCTTGTACCAAGATACCCAAAATCTGTCTAAATGCTTTTGCCCAGCTTTCCATAAATTCAAAACTTGCTTCGCCGACTCATGATCGCAATTTTTTTGTAAATTTGTTTGAGAAGGAACATTTGGGCATATTGAAAACGTAGCATGTCCACCTAAAAAATGTGATGGCGTTATGATGGGAAAGTCATCAATTTCATTGCCTGAGTATGTCAATGGGCGCGAATTTATCACTGCCTCAACTTCTTTAATAATAGTTTGCAACTGAAAGATGCTGAGTAACAAGACTCCGATGCTCTTCTTTAAGCAGCGTTTCACAGACCCTATTAGGCGCTCATAAAAGCCGCCCATCCAGGGGGCAAATTCTACAGTGTATTTCCATTCGACATTTCGTTGTGAAATGTAAGATTGGACTTCTGTACTGTGCGTAACTTCATACCATACCTTGTCGACGCAAGTCTTGGCCAATTTGAATTGTTTAGCGTTGTCCGATATTATTGTATTTGGTGTTCCGCGAGCTGCTATAAAATCTCCTGAGACAACTTATGAAATCAATGGTTGACAAGGACTCAGTTATTTTAGATGAACCGCTCTGACACTCGAACATGTAAATAAACAAATCCAAACCTTTTTTCGTTGTCCCGATTCACATTTGATAAACAGTGGGCCAAAATAATCGATACCCGTCACTTGAAACGGATAATCAGGTCTGTTAACTCTGTGAGGAGGTAGTGGAGGAGGTAAGGACTTCCTGAAAGGACCACCCTCGTGTTTTCGGCATGTTAGACAACGTCCTGATTTCCTTTTGAACTTGAGAACGGCCACAAGGTATCCAATAGCTATCTCTGAAAGTTGATAGAGTTTGCTTCGTTCCGGCGTGAAGTGTTTTTTGATGATATTCTCTAATCATCAAATTGGAAAAGGAATCGTTTTTTGGTAAGAGTATTGGAAACTTCGCTGAATCGTCAATCATTGCTTGCTTTGCAATCTCCCAGTGCATCGAATGATTCCGTCCTGTGATTTCACCAATCCGAGTTGAAATTGTAAATTAATTCCTCTTTTCCTTTTATCGACTGCTAATTCGTTTGAGAAGTGCTTACGTTGTATATATTGTATCCACATACGTCGTGCCGATTCCATTTCTTGCGCTGTTATGTAATCTGATTTTGTTGTGACTTGCCTCTTGAATATAGCAGCGGCTCTCAGACACCATGCGGTAACAGTCAATAATCGTTTAAGGGAGGAGTAGTGATCAATGTTCAAATCGAACGGAGGCGGGGGCTTGAATTCCGAGGAGTCGTCAGCAAGTAAAACCGAATCAGTTTCATGTTTCGCATCCATGGCAAAGGCGTTATTTTCAATTGTCAGACTTTTAGGCCATCTTGCTTTATCCTCAATTAACCAGTGAGGACCCTGCCACCAAAAATCGTTATTCGAAAAATACTTCAACTGCTTGACCACGAGTTATGAGGTCTGCCGGATTGTGCTGCGATGGAACATATCGGAATTCATTCGCATCGCTTGCTCTTATTTCGTTCAATCTTCTCTCGATGAATATCTGTTGAGGTCGCTTGTTCTTTATCCAAAATAAGACACATTTTGAATCTATCCAAACAACTTTGCGTTCTATAGTTAGACATAATTCTGAGGTAACGAAGTTCATTGCACGAATTGAGATCAGTGCAGCCATCAGTTCCAATTTTGGAATGGTTAACTCCTTTATAGGCGCGACTCTTGACTGTGAAAAAATCAGGATTCACCTTTTTTTCTTCGGTATCAGTTGTAATGCGTAAGTAGATACAGACGCCATAAGCGTTTTGCGAAGCGTCTGAAAAGGCGTGTAACTCTGCCGAATACTGTGATTGATCAGAAGGGCCAATATATCGAGGCACACTGATAGACGGTAGTGATAACATTTCCTTTTGAAGATCTGTCCATTCATCGGTGAGTGTCTTATTGATAGGTGTGTCCCATTCTAAATCCATTTTCCAAAGTTTTTGAATAAACAATTTCGCTTTGATCAATACAGGGGTAAATATTCCCAGGGGGTCGAAGCATCGAGAGGTCATTTCGAGAACGTTGCGTTTAGTTATCGACGAGACAGTGGGTTCTTTCATTTCAGACATCAGAAGTACATCATCATGCTTCTTCCATAACAAGCCCAAAACCTTAGTTTCCGGTTTAATTTCGCTATCCGTTGAGGGAATATTTTGCAGAAATTCTTGCGAGTTTGAGCCCCAATCTCTCAAATTCATATTGGCCGATTGAAAAGCGGTTTTTGCGATTTTGTAAAATTCAAGTGCTGCATTTGAATCTGGAAAGGCGATCACCAAATTATCAACGTACATGTTCTTCAAAATCAAATCAGAATTCATTGATTCAGTTTTCTCTGATGTGGTGGATTAGCGTTTGCGTTAGAAGAAAGGGACTGGAAATTATTCCAAAAGGAACGCGCTTAAATCGATAAATTTGTAAGTTATTGTGTAGTTGCGTATTCGATGGATCCTTTATCCATAAAAAACGACAAGCATCGCGATCCTGTGAGTTAAGACCAATCTGTAAGAAAGCTTTCTCTACATCTGCAATCAAGCAACCGGCTTTAATCTAAACCGAAGAAGTAAACCGGTCATTTGAGGTAAATTAGTTGGGCCTTTCAATAGACAATCATTCAAACGACAAAGCGAATTTTGATGATTTTGCCGACGCATCAAATACTATTCTTAATTTCGTCGTAGAGCTGTCTGATTTCATCACATAATGATGAGGGAGATAGTGAATAACAGGAGAATTTTCGGTTTCAGTGCCAGTCGAGTCGGTTTTGTCAACCCTTTCAATTACGCCTGATTGTAATTGTTCCATAAAAGTATTATGGTAGTTCTTTAGAATGGCTGGTGAGGGTTTTAGCCGTTGCAATAGTGATTTCAGTCTTCCTAAAGAAAGTGCGAAATTGTCTGGTAACTCAGGGTCCTCAATTTTCCAAGGCCAACTGACATTGTATCGACCGTCAGCAAAGTTGATCGATTGATTGAATTGTGTTATTGCAATACTATCATTGTCTATGTTGCTATCATCTGTGACACCTAGCGAATCAAGGGTCCACATGCGTTCCACTGACAAATTCATCGGATCGGGTGTTGGAGTAAGTAGAACAGGATCAGAATGCTGACAAAACAAAGAAACAGACGGCGAAGCAGAAGTTTCATTCAAAGCCCCTGCCAAGACCCATCCGAAACGTTGTGAGCATCAAAACCAATCTATCTGTGAGTTTGATCCTGTCTTGCTCTACAATTTGAAAGTAATGGTCCAAACCAATAAGTAGATCGAGACTAATCGCTTCCGGCTTGTTGACCAAAGGCTCAGCCAGAATGAACTGAATTGAGTACGGGGAATTTGGTTTTGTCGACAACTCGTTTGATCACCGAAGTGGTAATTATTGGTACGATAACTGCGTTAATATTGATAGTAGAATCATCAGAACATTGCAGTGATAAACTTGTGATAGGAACCTTCCTAGTAGTCGACTTTTCACGTCCGAAGGATGAATAGGAGAGATACTCGTAACTCATTGGCCTTAAACCCAATTGATTTGCCGCACGTTCGGTTATGTAAGAACGACCACTCCCAATATCGAGAACAGTTTTGAAAGGTGAACCGTTAGCCCTCTGCGTATGAACTGTAACAGTAGCGAGAGGCAATATGGACGACGTGTGTTCGGAAGACTCACTGCAGAGGCAACTAGAGCGGTCGAATTTGAACTCGTGGTTTCATTTGATTTCGAATCAGGATATTTAATATGACAAAGGGACGAATGATGGTCCAAAGACTTACAGTGGTAACACGGGCGTTGGCGGATACATGTTTTAGCGAAATGATTTGATTTTAAACACTTGTAACACGCGTTTCTTAACTGATTTCTTTCGCTCAGATGCCGTAACGAATCGTTTACATCATCAGAGAAATGTGGTGCTTCTTCACTTCGACAGAAAGCACATTTAGGAGTAGTACGTGCATTACTGACAAGAGCTTGAGTAGTAGAAATCGGACGCGTAGTGAAACGACGCGAGGGATCATTCGGTGAATATTGTTTATTTTGACATTTGAATCCTTTATTCCAGCAGTTAATTTCCAACTTTCTAATGCGCGTAATTCATCTGCAGGTAGTCTGCGCAAATCGATAAGATACCAATCACCAGTACTTTTATTCTCGTCAACTCAGTGCGAACTTTTGTAGGTAATTTTGCCAACAATAGACATGTAAACAGTTCGGAGTTTTTTCTTCTCGAAAACCCAGTGCGCTAAGGCATCGCAAATGACCTTCGACCTTATCTACTACGTCTCTGAGTTCAGTTTCCTTAGTAGCGGGTTGGAGATTCAATAATTCTAGCATGTGTGCGAATTTGACCTCTTGTTCCCTACCAAAACGTTCCTTCAAAACACTTATGGCCTCGTCATAGCATACATCGGTAATTTGAAAGTTCTTAACTGCGTTACTAGCCTCACCCTTCAAATGGTCTAGTAAGTATGTCATTTTGGTGACTTTGGAATAGTATGTGTTTTCGTGTACATTAGCTCTAAAACAATCCCAAAAGGTGGGCCATGACAAAATATCACCCGAAAAATAAGGGATTTTTACAATGGGCATTTTAGGGCCCATGAAGTTATTATCAGTCACAGTCAAAGTTTTCGTTGTCTTACCACCGTCGAGTTTGGTTTTCTCCAATCGAGAGGTCAGCATCGTTATTGCCGTGGTGATTTCGTCGTCGATGTCGGACGATTTGGCTGCTTCGTCGTCGATCATTTGAATCACTGTAGTTTGATTCGTCCTCGGAATTCAAAATACACAAACAGTCAATTATGTCCTTGATTGTACTTATCAAGACATTCCTTGTAATAGTTCAGTTTTGTGATGAGCAACTCTACTTGTTCAGTAATGGCTGCTTCCGTTCTGCAACCAGAATCGTCGAATTAATTCTATTTGATTGAGTCCTCGGGTTACTAGACGACGAGTTTGGGTACGTTGAACTCGTGTCTTCTTCAATCTTTGAGCCGGTTCGAGATCCATCCTCCTTCATTTAGTCGTTCAGCGAATAGTCGTTTAGCGGAGTATCTCAATTAACAATGTATAACTGAGAATAATCGATAATTCGATGAAGCGAATAATGTTATACATGTAAATTGTTCCCGGGTCGCGGCACCATGTTCTCACAATGAGAAAATACAGCGAGCGTAAGTTGTATGTTTATTAGCGAGAGAAATGAAAAACAGCGAGCGTACGTTGGAAGTTTATTAGCGATCTGAAGACTAATCCATTGACAATCAAGTTGCTTTACATTTGAAGGTCAAAACGTCACCTTCCCAATACGTCACACATCACATGATAACACTTTAACAAGCGGTTAGCCCACATACTACACTGACAAGAGATAAAATTCAGCGAGTGACGAAATACAAGTTGATTCACACCTTCGTCCTTGATACATGTGCATGCAGTCACGATGCAGCGAACGCGCAGATGGGATTTTCCGATAGTCAGTCATTGGGAATTGGCGAGTCGAGGAGAGAGAGAAGCGATAGACACACACAAATAAAGAATCGTAGAATGTCATTAACAAATAAATTTCGGATTTTCCGACATGCACGCTTGTCTATGGCTGCACGCGAGACGCGTCAGCGCATCATCGATCCACCTGTTTCTGTAGCTGTCGGCAGGCGAAACCGGACAAAGACGAATGCGGCCGAAGGATGGATAGCGATGGAATGTGTCTGCTAATGCGAGAAGGGCGGGGAGATTGCGCAACGGAACTTGACTGTGGTAAAGCTTTCAAAATCACATCACTTCTGCAGATTCAGATGCATAGCATGCTGCTAAAAGCAAACTGAATTTACTATATAATTGGTTACTAGGTTGTCATACAAGGTGTCATCGTCATAAAATTAGAGCGGAGAGAAAAAAACTTAAGAGTTTTCTTTAACTTTAAAAGCTTTTTAAACTTAAGACTTAAAAACTAGCGAGCACTCAAAAGATCATTTCATTTGAAGACACAATTGTGAAATGCGGATTTCAATCTTGTGAGATGGTGTGACAGTTTTTCCTATGCATAAAAATACTGTCGCGTGAAAGAGACTATAGCAATAATGCCTTTTGATGCATCAAATATATCTAAATGCATAGATAGGAATGAGAAGAGCGACGGGATCGAACAAGGAGAAAAGGAGAGAGAAAGAAATATGAAGAAGATTAAAGTGGAAAATAACAGAGAAGAGAAAGAGAGAAAGGAAAGGAGAAAATGAGAGAGATATGAGGAGATACGAAGGAAAAGAAGTGGAATAGCAAGTGAACAAGTTGATGAAGAAGAAGAGAGAGAGAGAGATGGATGAAAGAGGATGGAGAGAGGAGGAAGAAAAGAGAGAGATGGATGAAAGAGGATGCAGAGAGGAGGAAGCAGAGAAAGAGAGAGGAGGAAGAGGAAAAGAGAAATCGATGGGAGGTTTATTATTTTTTTTACTGCTACGTAAACACAACGCATGTGTGCTACGTAGAAGCAACCGAGCAGCTATACCGACTGCTACGTATCCACAACGTTTATCTGCTACGTGGTGGCAACCGAGCAGCTACCGACTGCTACGTATCCGCAACGTATATTTGCTACGTGGAAGCAACCGAGCAGCTACCGACTGCTACGTATCCACGACACATTTGCTACGTAGAAGCAACCGAGCAGCAACGCTCATATAGGCAAAACGTCAAAAGCGCTGAAAATATGCTGTAAGTGTAGTGTAAGTGTAGTGCTGTAACTGCACTGCATAGAAGTCCCAAAAACTTCACTGATTTAAGTATGTGCATAGAATGTCCGAAAAGAGCAGTTTTACAGGTTCAGCTGGACTTCCAGGTAGCATTCCATTAAGTTTTACTGTTTTCACAACTACCTGATGAACGTCCATGTAGTGTCCCATCAAGTTGATTTGCTTTTATAACTGCCTAATAAACTTAGTAGGACACACTTTATCAATCCCATTAAACCTACTGGGATACTGATTAATCCTAATAAGTTTACTCGGTATTTCTTGACTTCATAAGTTTGTGTGGTATTGTTAAGGATCCCAGTAGGTTATTTCGGTATTATTTGATCTCCTATTAAGTTTATAAAGTTTTTTTTCTCGGGTAGTAATATTAAAAATGGCAACAAATTGCCACAAACAACTGGTGGCAAAGGAATGCTCAAAAATTCGCGTACGGGATTCGTGTTGCTACGATTGTTTTAATCGAAATGATATGATGAAATCAAGAGTTTTAGAACAATTCTATTGATGTGTCTATGCCTCGGCTGTGATAGAGAACGCAAAAATTATATCACAAAAATTCAAATTTCTTCATTTTTCAAAATCATTTTGTTCAAAATCGTTTTATTCAAAATAATGATCAAACTCAGCAGTTTTATAGACCCATTCTATTGGTATGTAGCTGCCTCGGCTGTGGAAGCGGTCAAAGCATGGCCTATCACAAAAAATCAGAACTTTCAAAAATTTCCATAATTTTCCAATTTTTTCCAAAATTTTCCTACTGGTGGCAAAGGAATGTTCAAAAATCCGCAGACGGAAATCGTATTGCTACGATCGCTTTAATCGAAATAATGATGAAATCAAGAGTTTTAGACCCAATTTATTGGTACGCAGCTGCCTCGGCAGTTGAAGCGCTCAAATTGTAGGCCTATCAAAAAAATCAAAACTTTCAAAATTTTCCATAATTTTCCAATATTTTCCAAAACTTTCCAATTTTTTCCATAATTTTCCACGGAAAATTTTGATTCAAAATTTTCCGGAAAATTTTCACTAAGTAATAAAAAAATCGATTTGTTTATATGAAACGTTTGTAATTAACCACAGTGAAATTCACCAGTATTTTAAACGAAGTAAAAAGAATTAGAAAATATTTAAAAATTTTATATTATGACTGTTCACACTATTCATACGGTGATGATTCCATGCTAGAAAGCAAAATAGTCGACGGTTTACTTGAAACACGTATGTAACATTTGGTGGACCACTTACAGTCTCAAATCGAAGTAAAAGGACTTAGAAAATATTAAAAATCTTTCATACGACAATTAGATATCATTATCGGTGCAGATCATGCTAAGAAATCAAATAGTCAGGCATGTTGCATGAAAAAAACACGTGTAAACTTTAGGTTTGACACTTACAGTCTCAAACCACGATGTATAAAACGAATTAGAATATATTTTTTATATTTAAATCTTTTACATGACAGTTACACACCAATTCTTACGGGTGATGATTACCATGCTAGAAATCAAATAGTCGGCTGTTACATGAAACACGTGTAACATTAGGTGACACTTACAGTCTTAAAACGAAGTAGAAAACACCAACACAGACAAATAATAACTAGTCTGACTCGTCGCCAGAAGTTGACTTCTCAATTATTTCAGTATCGTCACTAGAATCACTAACAATAACTTGTTGGTCAAATTGGATGATTGCCTCCTGCGATTTCCGGCGGTCCCCACACTTGGACAGGTGCCTACTAAGGCCAGTTACCGCCTTATCGAAATCCAGCTTTGTTTTTTTCATAATACAACCGAGAATGACGCTGTAAAAGTTAGGGTGTATTAGCGGGAGAATTGCCTCTTTTCAATGAACGACCTTCCAGGCCGCTGTATGGTATAGAACTGCAGAACGGAATCTGGACACACCATGCGGCAGGGTTTCCATGGCACGCTTTATTATTCTTCGCTCTTCACGACAACTAAGTCGCTGCTCAAGAGCATCTAACCGAAAATATACAAAACTCCATTGGTTTTATTCATATTTTTGGCCTATACATATACACATATATATATATATATATATAATGAAACGCATTAAATCATTTTTGGACATGCACCACCAGGAAGGGATGCTTAAAAATGTTTTGATTAAATGAATTGATCATTTCAGACGTTTTATACAGATTTAATATTTATGTCAAGTCAGCATTTATAGAACTGACTTAAGCAATCTACTTGCTAACTCGGAGACAACATGAACAATCCATGACTTCAATTTTAAGAATTTTACGAAATACTCCCAGGCTACTTAACAACTTTATCATATTACAAAAGCTGTAGAAAGCACTGATAATTCATACCTGTCTATTCTCAATCATCGGCAAATTCCACTGCTTTAACAATTCCTGTGCTTCATGTATTTGCATTTTCTCACGCTTATATGCCGCAGTTTGGTAAGAAAAATTGTCCACCTGCGTAGCCATAATTTGGACTATTCTTCTTAATTTCCTGAGTTCTCCATAAAAAAGCAAAAAATGATTACGTCAATGTCATGACTGAAGCAAATAAATTTTACATGCCCAAAGCTAATAAAAATGCTACCGCATTTCCTAGTGTACTAGTGATTTATCAATTAAGAATTCGACTACGAAACAAAATAAACAAAGTTGTCTCTACATAGAGGTCGGACTAACTTGCTCATTATTCATATTCATCACTGGGAACATCTAGGCCCTAAAGCACATTTGCTATATCGCATTGCATTTGTCAAACATCGAACGCCATAATCATGGAGGTCGGATTCATAGAGAATTATTTGATAATTCGTTGAAAACTTTTTGAACGGCACCACTCTGAACTCAGACTGCCGTTCTACTGCGATACCCCGACGACTTAAAATCAATTAGGCAATTCTACCACATTTTTTTCTTCCAATAAGCGAGACCTACGTGTTTCACAAATCTTGACATTGATAGAGACGATACAGCAACTTTTTACAAAAAAGAAAATCGATCCTGTGGTTGCAAAATAATATTTTCCCATATTTTGCTGGTTTGTCGTTGATTATCCATTGAATACTGACAGTCAGGCTTTCGGAGTCAGAGTCCTATCTTTCATATTTGTCGCTAGAGAAACTCGAAAAAGAAAACAATTAAAATGTTTTCAAAAACAATTGTCAAAACTACAAGACTCCGATCCCAGTTATCGGCAGTCAGCAAATTCCAACAGGGAGAATAAAATCTTACTAATCCATAACTTAACTGGTGATTACGTCAAGCATTCTAGGCTACTATACATAATTTACTGTCCTTCAAATGATTTGACGTATGGGACGTATCAATTATTGATAATGCGTATTTGCGTATATAATATAGCCTACATGTAGGTTCAACTGTAGGATATAAGATTCTATCTATAAGCTACTGTATTTTCTCCAGTGCTTCATTGAGCAGTCTGTGATGAATAGCCAATGAAAAATGATAACGAATTCGATTAATACGACATGAATGATACAGAGGCCACATGATTAGATTACCTTAATTACCATGCTAAAATGATAATAGCTTATATTTTTGTAAGTAAGTTGGAGGACACAGTTTGCAAACGAATCTGACGAACACGAAGTTCGTCATTTCAAATTTCAATTACTACATTGTCACTCAGATGAAACTGAAAAGTAATGTAAGTTCAGGATGAAAACATGCTATAAAGTGAAGTTAAAATTTGATGCTCAAAGTCGTTTCTTCTTAAGCCCATGGCGCACGCGCAATAGGTCATTTAATATGATAATGTCTGTCAATTATTCACTTTGCTGGGACTACTTCTTGGGATGATTGAGAGTAAATTGATCTGTACAGCATGTGATATACATGCATAAATTACAACTATAATATGGAAGATGTTGAGGACATTCAAATTGCTCGTGACCCAGTCATGTAAAAATGTTATTTACATAAATGACATTTTTAATAGTTACTCACCTTTAGAGCCAAAATGGTGAGTTGAGAGGACTGGAGAACTTTTGGATACCGGAGTCGGAGTCCTATCAAAATTTTAAGTCTCCGAAATCCTGCTGACAGTACAGGAAAAACGTTGTCACAGAGACCGCAATTGAATGCATCAGAATAAACAAAATTTTTGACCGATCAATATATACGCAAAAATGCGAATTATCGGATAGGGCTATCGATAACGCAAATTATCAAGCACATGCGCAAGTCGGTTGTTTTCATTTTTCCAACCATGTGTATTTTAAGATACTCGTTTTTCCTGTAAAAATAGTTGTAAAATCAGGCCTCTTTTCGACGTGAAACTGTTTAGCTCTTATGAAACTATTATCCTCCATGTTAGAAAAGTGCGAAGTGAGATACATAATTGAATGAATACTGCACAGTTTAAAGCCTTGTCATCACTGAATTTAGAGCACGGATATTTAGTATTTTATTTATTGAATAAGAAGTCAACAGAATGCTGGTGTCCTCACAACATCTCCAGCGATTCGAAAGAGATCCATCATTTCTGAATCGGATCGTTGCAGCAGACGAGTCTTGAGCTCCGCAACTCAAGCGCCAGTCAGATGATTTTGCGACTTTACGCTTTTTTCATGTATACGTAAGTTTTCTAATGGTCACTCTATAACGTTTTCGAATTCTTCATTCAAAATAAACAATTTGATTTGACTTAAATTCCAATACATGTACATTCCTTTATATTATGTTGTACGCATAATATGTTATAGGCCAAGTTCTATATAGTTGTAGTAGATTTTTGGTCAGAAAAACTTTTTACTTGGAAAATTTCAGGTAAATATTCTTTATTGTCCAAGCAGACGATCTCTTAAATATCTATACCGGTCAAAGAGATTAAGCTTAATCAAAACCAAAAACTCTCCCGAAGTATTTCATGCCAGAAAAAGTTTCAAATTACATAAAAACTTCGATTAATTTATTTAGTTATAATTAACTTTTTCTGACATAAAATACTACGAGGGAGTTCTTGGATAAATTCCTCCCGCCCACGACCCCATCGCCATTATCTATGCAGTCCGTCTATATTTAGAGGAGAAAATATAACGAATGATAAAATTTACCATCATGAACCTCATTATTATGCAACTAAAGGCAATTGCAACAATATAATAATTATTCACATTACAACATTATTTGACAATGCAATAATACTCAGAATAGGTGAGAAAAGCCTAATACACGTTAAAATCGATACAATAGCACCTTAATTATCTTTATGCCGATGAATTTGTTGTCGCAATCTCACCCACCAAACAGTAAACATGGAGTAATAGGAAATCATGGTTCTACTATAACGCCGCAAAACTTAGATTTTTAAAGCTTATTATAATTGAAAAATTGTAATATCAATGGCATTATAATTGTATGCATGCAATAGCCTGTAATTCTAATACTAATAGTAGCCAAAGCCAAGAATTAGTTTTTGATAGTACCGCAGCCATGGCTAATATTCGAAGAGAATACGGTACACTTCATAGGCTATAAAGAATATGAGGAAATTTCATGTAATTTTGCTAGTTTTTACAAATCTATAAAATCACAAAGCACTGCTAAGAGAAAAATTGAATTGCTAACATGGGAATTCTTTGAGAAACTCTTCAAATTCAAAGTTCAAACAGACTTTCAACTCTTAATTTGATGTGCTCTATGTAATGCATGATCTTCATTATAAGAATTATTATCTATTTTTTATTTTTGTAAATGAAATGATTGTCATGCGCGTTCCGCTATAGTATGCCAATGAAGAAAGTATTCTTCTCCTTCTTATTATTTTTAGTCCAACAAGAATAAGAAGTGGAAAGTAGGCAAAAATGCGTACATGATATTAATATCAAGATTTAATGTGTTTGAAGCCAGGTTCCAACATTGGAATGTTGACGGTTAAAGTGTCAATGAAGAGATTATTGAAGTTAATAAAACTTCCATGGACAAAAAATAACACAGCTATTTTTCAGACTTACCGTGATTTCAGACTTACCGTGACTTACCGTTCTTCTGACCTCGGAATGATTTCTTGAGAATCTTAACTGCTTGCGGCTGTCAAATTTTCCTGAGAATTACCAGGAGTTGAACTTGTTGCTCCGAAGGCGTCTTTCGGTCGGACAGGACTTCTTTCTCTAATTTGAGGACTCCTTCCTGCACAATAGCTCGTTCGGGTTGACGATACTCTCTCCAAGAGAGAACTACTTTGTTTCGTTTCAGGCCTAATTCTCTTTGATGACTTCTTTTCTGTGTTCAAATCTGTGAAGCAACAAAAACGGGTACTGGTACTTAAAACACTAAGTTAGATTACTTTACTGTATATTAAAAGAGCTTGTATAAACCTATGTATATTCGTCTAACCCTCAACAGAAGAGGAAGTCTCCTTTTCAGCTAGGCAATTTAAATGAACACTATCATTAGATAAAAAATGCGCTTGCTGTTCACATTACCTTTAACAGTTTCCCTCATTATCGATGACTTAAGTTCCTGAAGTCTTATTTGACCACTGATTTCCTTGATTCTATCACATTCGGACTCTGATGTTCCTCGACGATGCTCTACGTATGCATCAGCCCCTGCGTAGCTGTTGAATCGTCCTTTCACTTTTCCAGGTAACTGAATCCAACTTGATTTATTTGGATCGGAATGTGACCTTATCAAAGACGCCACACGTCTGAAAATCAGATTAAATAAAGTCATTATTAATAATCGTTTTATTCGACAAATTTACTTAATAGTCTACCCACGTAATTTATGTACGTGGATGGATCATGTAGTTACTCGAAATGAGAAAAAAAGTCGAAAAAGTCCTTCTTTAAAATGATATTTATACAATCTCTTTTAATTTGAAGTTTTGGTTTCTTTTTATTTACTGAAGACACATCCGTAACTCTACATTTCTCAATTTTTTAGCATGTCGATTTCATATATCTATACGACAACCAGCTCGTCTTATTCCGACAGCTTTTGACCGCCATGCTGCTGCATGTTTATGACATGGCTTGACATTAAACTCACTACTCGTTATGTAGACCTTGTATCCGTTACCATAGAACCGCAACTGCAATCCCATGATAGATTTTTATAATCCTTATATCCTCAGGATTATGACAGTTTCTGGATTGAATATCTTGTACACACGAAACACTTATCTGTGCCACAACCAGAAAATAATATGAAATGCAACCTGCACTAATCTACCACACAGGTATTCGAAACTTCTGAAGCCAGTAGAAAGTTCCGCCAAAACGACTAGTAGGGGTGCAGAAAACCATGAACAAATAAGGTTAAGAGATACGAATAGTAAGGCAGACAAAAATATTCGAATTATCTAATCAGTAGGCTACCAATATAAGCTATGCAATTGGTCAATCGGTAATACTTACTCTTCATCGATCGATCCCGAATCAGGCCAATAACATTTGTTTTCATTAACCTATGTATCAGGAATAACAAGATATCTTTTAGGACGCTCTTCAAAAAATCGAACACTACGAACTGTTTCTGTAAGAGTAAATGAGTTTGATAATATAACATAAATTATCAGAAAGTATTGAAACATACCTTGGGCAGTGACTGGCCAGCAATATCCCACTTGGGGACAGGGGATACAATTGTTCGTTTCTGAGATGTCATCCTGTAAAATGACAGAAAGTGTCCATCCTAATATAGAGATTCACTTTCATCATGTAACATAGATATGAACACAGCAGTATTTGGTTGCTCTAATCCTTCCATCAAATTGAGATCGACTTTCATTGCTCGTCTTTTCGATATAAGTAGACCTGGATCCATCGATACATAGGTAAATTGGTTCAACTTAACTGATAGGCAACCGATTATATCTGTTGGACAAGGCTTACTAATGTACGACGTCCCACGAAATTGTCGAACGATAATCGAATCAGAATGAATCTCGATAACTTCGAAACATAGTTGATTAGCGATGTCCACATAGCAGTTATTAGGGTAGGACGAACAAATTTTTTTCTCTTTACTAGGTATATTTGAAATTTCCTGCTTCTCGTACACGTACTTCACAGCGGAAACAATTGGATTTCGGGGAGAACGGACGGAGCGCTTCAAAGAGCCTAGAAAATTTTCGAAGCAGTAGGCCGAGATAGAATCAAGACTACCATGAACACGTGCCACTCGTGTTAAATGTAGTAAACAGTGAATGTTATATACCATAAAAGAGTTGCCATAAAGCCTCTTCGCCTGTTCACAAAACGAAATGAGTAAGTTGCAAGCTCTTTCCGACTCAGAAAATACGGTTCTGCTATCTACTAATAAACAACAAGCTATACTGAGAGTGCACAAATGAACATAATGAGCATCTGATGCCATTAACCCCTTGAATATCAAGCGTGATGTGTAGAGTAAAATCTGGCGAAGCTCGGTTGCTTTGAAACGCAAAAGGTCTGTCATTGACCTAGGTCTCCTGGAAAAACAATTCGGAACGCATTTCCTTAAAGCTAATAATCGTGAGTTCAATATTTCAATATTAGATGCAGACATCCGAC
>CAJQUW010011148.1:0-10000 GCA_907163375.1 Prostheceraeus crozeri
AGTAGTAAGCAAATACTCCACCTTCGGGACCAGCGCAAGATGGCCGCCATAGATGACGTCCCCCCCCTCAGGAACGGCAGAGTGTCGTGGTCGGCCGCCGTGGTGCTTGGAGTCTGACGTCCCCCCCCCCCTCTGAACGACAGAGGTTGTGGTCTGTCGTGTTGTGCCGGCCAGGTGGGTTCACGTTAACAACATGTTCGCTGACTCCCCCCGCCCCCGCCCCCCCCGCGAAAACGACAGAGTGTGAGACTCGGTGAGTTTGTCCGACCGCCTGGTTGACGTGGGCGACCGGCTAGGTTGCCGTGGGCGACCGCCAGGATTAGTCTTGAGGCTATAGTGTGTGATGTTTTTGGTGCAATCTGCTGAATGTTGGGTTGTAAAATGGGTTGTTTCGAGTGGAAGGAGTTGTCGGATGAGAAAACGGAGGTCAGATTCGGATTCAGCGTGAAATTCTGCATCGGTAGGGTGAGTTTCAAGGCAATCGGCGAGAAAAAATTTTCAACATTTTTCGAAAAAACGACAGAGTTAGAATTTGGGACGTTTTGGTGTGTAGCGCCCAAACGAACCATCGGATGAGAAACGGAGGCCAGATTCGGATTCAGCGTGAAATTCTGCATCGGTATGGTGAGTTTCAAGTCAATCGGAGAGAAAAAATTCTCTCTGACGTCCCCCCCCTCTGGACAGCTCGCTTCGATTTTGGCTTCCAGTGGACGGATTTTGTCGTGCGATAGCTCGTTTGAAAGCTAAGAGTGAGACAAATTCACTGAAAGAATCGGCTTGTTCCTATCTGTCTTCGTTCAAAAGTTAGAGCGGTTACAAGATTTTAGGTCGGAGCTCGCTTACCTGAAAAATCCTAAGTGTCAGAGTGACTTTGTATGGGTAAAATTTTGAAAATTTTCCAAAGTGTGGAATTTCGACCTGGGACCGTCACCAAAACATTTTTCATCAAATTTTGAAATTTCACTGACCTCCCCCCCCCTCTGGACAGCTCGCTTCGATTTTGGCTTCCAGTGGACGGATTTTGTCGTGCAATAGCTCGTTTGAAAGCTAAGAGTGAGACAAATTCACTGAAAAATTCGGCTGGTTCCTATCTGTCTTCGTTTAGATGTGAGACGCCATTTAAGATTTTATGACATTGGCGAAAAACGACAGAGTTAGAATTTGGGACGTTTTGGGCTGTAGCTTCAAAACGAAGCATCGGATGAGAAAACGGAGGCCAGATTTGAATCAGCTTGATGTTATTGTCCAATGAGGATCATCATCCAATGAGAATCAAGCATTTCTTTATAAATAGCGAGCCTTCCACAGTGAGAATCATTTCCATCGTTGAATCACACGAGTGACGGACGCACATTTTCTCTCTCCCTAGTTCCCTGTTCTATTATCCAACTAAAATGGTAAGTCGCTACTTTCCTCTCCCTCTCCTCCTTGAAACGTAAACTTAATACAATCTTTTTTCATTTTCAGCATCTACTCATCTGCTGCACTAGTAGACAAAATGGCGGTCAAACGTTACAAGTTCGCTACGGTCAGATCATCTACAACTGAGGCCAGTGGAAGAAACAACCAAGGTACATAATCCTACACCGCTACAGCGTAAATTTAAACAAGCGCTTGCGTTATGATGATCATAGCGTAGTACTCCAAACGGGAATGCTCCCTTCCACGGATGTCAAGATAATGCACAATCAGTATGGGGACTACATACTGATCCCCGTGAGTCCGTACATTCGCCACCAACTTGATATTATTGAGTGAGTACGTGACAATTAAATATGGACATTCCTACTCCTCTTGCTCAAGAGTGGAAGGCGAGAGATGACAAGGATACTCCCTAAAGAAAGATTTGGGAAGGTAATCACAAATGCCTACCGGTAACACATTGGTGTAACTTACTATAAGAAGGATGGAGATCATTCAATACCCATCAGATGTGATGAGCTCGGAGAAGGTACTTGGGATATCCTTTTCAAAGTGAATGGGCTATATTATGGTCGACACAAGGATAATAAAATAGCCTCTCTCTCCATGCATATGGAATCCATCCTATATAATCCGAAACCACCCAACGTGGACGACATAATAGATCAAAACCTTAACAGCAGTGGTACGAAGCGCAAGTCGGAGAAGAATGCTACAGTCAAAACGCAAATCAAAGAAGGAGAATTGCTAGTCCTTTCCTAACTCTACCCTATGACAATTCGCTTATGTGCTTTGAGTGTCGTAGACGTGGTCTTATTAGATACATTTTACTTCTTCGTTGCCATCATATCATTTGTGTATTTTGTCGTGAAAAGCATCGATGTAATTCTTCATTTTGTAATATGTTATAGAACGTTTCCTTAGATGTGTAAATTTCCGTTTTAGGCTTCTATCATCATTTTTATGGATTGTGAGGGTGAACCTGTACAGGAGCTCAGTGCTATTGCTATGAACAATTGGACATATCAGATTGTTAGTGTCTATCATCAACATGCCAACTGCGATCCCAATGTTGGATCAATGGGCGAGAAAACACATTCATGGACTTAATCTGAAATATTTGCAAGACTATGGCTTTTCTTGTGAAAGTGCTCTTCTTATTGACTTTAAACGATGGTTAGCTGCTTTCAATGTTATACGCATCTTTTGTAATAATCCTGGTAAGGAGAGGAAAGTATTTCCCAATCTAATCATTGATGATATTTTGCTCCCGCCTTGGATAGTAGAGTGAATCAACATTATCATGAAGTCACGAAACGTTTTAAGGATTTGTGTGTTCCTATTTTGTCTTTCGTTGTAGTTGTAGTAGCTACGTTCATAACCAATGCTTCTTTCCTCCTTACCTCAACACTGCCAAAGTCCTGTATGGTTATCATTGCTCGCTGTATGATAGTTACCAGCTGTATCTATTTTATCTCTTTCAAACCATTGATTTATAATGCATGCTTGTTACCGTTATTCAATAAATGTTACTATGAGAAGAGTTGTTCTTTTCATGCAATGGATGGGTTAGATAAAGGGCGATCATGTCTTCTCAAACGACTGCGGAACATTACATTTTCATAGGCAAAGTTTAAAAGGAGCTGTTCAAGATTATGTGATAAACTTTCATAAAGATGAGACCGACATCGAAGCAGTGGTCGATGATGCTAGCACTCTTTTCTAGAATTAATGAATACATTCTCTGATAGCATTATCATGGCGCGATTAGTTGCGAAAATTAAGTTTAGTCATTTTGGAAAGCAAGAGGTGGAAAGTCGCTCTTTCCATTTTGCTTCTTATTCAATGGAAGTGGTAGATCACCCCCTAGAATTTTTTAAAAGACATATGATAAAAATTGCTGAACGTCTTAACGCATTTAACCATCATGGTAGCAGTCTAGTGATTGAAGCGATTTCAGATATTCACATTCAACTTTCCATAAAGAAAAATTGAAAATGCAGTGGTACTTGATTGTAGCACAACTGGTTTTCGAGCTATGTCTGCTCACTCTCGAAGTATATTCCTTCTGTACATGCTTCTATTATTTAGAAAAGGCTAGCAAATTCATATCTTCAAAAAGACTAGCTATAGACATCAGTAACGGTGAAACTATGTGTTGCGATGTATGAAAGCGAAAGGATGGAAATGAAAAGCGCATCTTCAAGAGATGTAAGCATGCTTTTTGTCAACGCTGTTTCATACGTAATTGCATTCAACTTTGCCAATGTAACCACTGTGATATTGCTCATTTCGAGTGTCACTTATGTCGCAATAGTTATTACCTATGCAAATGTGGTAAAGATAGGTTTTAGCAAAGACTAACACGGAAAATGGCGAAACGTAAAATGACGAAACGTAAAAGTCAAAAGTTTTCTTCAGCCATTCAAGCTCTCCGACGAATGAAAGCAAATCAGCGATACAATGCTATACGACATGCTAACGATAAATTCATTTGTGAAATTATTTCTCATGTGAGGAAGTTGAGGACGAAGAAATTAGCGCCAAAACAACGAAAGTTACTTAAGCGATATGCTACGAAATTGCGTTTCATCTCCAAACCTAAAGTCACCCTTCAAAGAAAGAGGAAAACTCTAACACAAAAGGGCGGTTTCTTTCCAGCAATACTTCCAATGATAGCTCCTGCCGTGGGCAACCTATTGGGTAATATCTTTGGCTCTAAGCGTTAATTATGCAAATGTTGAATCTCAAAGTGATAAAATGGATTTCAGACTTCAATGTGATAAAGTTCTGACTGTATCAGGTCCATCTCATGCAGGTAAAACTGTTTTCACGCTGAATTTATTGGATAAAAGAAGGGAGTTGTTTAAGGAACCTATCAATCGAGTGATTTGGTGTTATGGTATTTATCAACCGTCGCTGTTTCAGGAATTGCAAAGTCGCAACTTTATTCGACATGAAGGAATTATTCCAGTGGATAAACTTCAGTCTAATGATGTTGTTGTATTGGATGATTTATTAAAAGAAAGTAAGAATTCAAAAGATGTTACAGATATGTTCACTCGCGCAGCACACCATAAAAGGTGCTTTATCATCTATATCACACAAAATTTGTTTCCTGATGGAAAAGAAGCTCGTACACGAAACCTGAATACACACTATTATGCTATTTTCAAGAATCCGCGAGATAAAAGTCAATTTGAAATTTTAGCGCGACAAGTTGCACCCAGAGGATCAAAAGCCTTAATTGAAATTTTTCAAGCAGCTACTGAAAAACCATACGGTTACTTATTCATTGACTTTACGCAAGAGTGTCCGGAAGAATTAGATTTCGAAGTGATATTTTGAAAACTCCCATATTATCTACAAACTATGAGTTCTTATTCTCGCATGATTGTTATTCCTCAGGATGAATATGTACAATTGACTGCCATGCAGCAAGTAAAGCAACCTCTTGCAAATCAAATGTATAGGAAAGAAATAGATTATCAGCAAAATGTTCACATCAAAGATCCACATCGTGCTGTATTATTACAATCGGAAACTGTTGAGCAATTGAAAAACTTGAAGAATAAGATGCGTGACTCTGTAACGACTGCTACACCTTTAGCATCTCGCGCACATGCCATATCTCTTTTCAACAGTATTGAACCCCATCTCAATGTAAATGATAGAGGAGAAATCATTACAGATGAAAATAAAGTGATTGATGCTTCACGTTATGAAGACTTGATTCAGTAAGCGACACGTAGAAAGCGCCGTCAGGGCTATGTTCCACCTGGTTGGTCATACTTTCTTAAACTATTGAAAAAGCATAATGTGCCAAAATTTGCTTTAAATAATGAGACATTGAAAGAACTTGATTCAACAGTGGCTACTACTCCAATGCCTCAGGCGATGAAAATGCCAACAAATTGGTTTAAGACGTCACCTGCTACATCCCCTCCCACACTCACTAAGCAAACAAGAGGAAAAACTCGACGTAGATCTACATCGCCACTAAAACTGGTAAAAGGAAAACGTAAAACAGCTCCTCCTAGGAAATACATGTTCTCAGACTATAATATAAGCAGATGTGTTGCTTGCCATGTAATGAGCCGCCAAGGTGAATGTCGTTGTCACTTGCACTTGCTGCGCCAGCTCTCATAATGAACCCCTAAGCAATGTTGAAACACGATCCGCAAAACCCGCTAAAGCTAAAATGCTGCAGTTGTTGTAAATGTAGAAAGGCAGAAAACAAAAAGTTGAGAAGGAGGAAAAAGAGTCAGCCGTCTTCGACTGATCGTTTGAAGTCATTCTATTATGATGTAAAACATCCGGCAGGATTTGCATCTATCAAGAAATTATCAAAAGCGAGTGGTCTTCCACAACACAAGTGAAACGATGGTTAACTGGGTCAGGCCTACCTATACACTCACTTCTCACAAACAAGCGAAAAAAGAAGTACCGCACCCAGCCATTATATTGTTGTCATGACATCGATGAACAGTGGCAAGCAGATTTGTGTGATGTTGCCTCCATTCAAAACATTAAAACTCGGGGCAATAATTTTATTTTAACCGTCCATTGGATATTTTCTCGCGTTATGCGTGGGCTCAACCTTTAACCCCAAACTAAAGATGGGAAAGGCTAGTCCCCCAAAAGCATTCCAAACAATTTTTTCGAGAAGTAGGTGTCGCATTCCAAAAAGAATTCAGAGTGATCAAGGAAAAGAGTTTGTACAAATCAGCATGTGGACAAGATAAACATTTGAGAGGCATGACATTGAGTGTGTTTATATTACAAGAGCGCTTATAAAGTCTGCACATCGTTGTAACTTTTTAATCGCACATACAAAAAATCTCTTGTGCCCGACACCATTTTACTGCCAACTTGACACCAAAATTACACAATTCTACAAGACTAACACTCCATGCCTACAATCACTCTATCCATCGTTTTCTAATGGACTCAACCATAGATGTAATGCTGACAATGTAGATAAAGTTCGCAAATCATTCCAACGTAAACGCACTCATTAAAAGAGATGGTGAAAATTGGCGATAAAGTTCGTATCTCAAAAGTAAAAGGATGTTTTTGCTAAAGGGTAACCTCCCGAATGACAGAGGAGGTATTTACAGTATCAAGATTTAATCAAAAAGACTCTCCGACCACCTACAGTTGAGAAGATTAACGATATATGAAGAAATTGAAGGGTTGCTTTTACCGCGAATGAGATGGAGTAGTCACAGAAAGTGAACATATTGGTAGAAAAATCCATTCGATTTAAAAAACGCACGGTGAAGAATGTGTCTTGTAAATGACTGTATCCTTTCAAGTAAGAACTCTTGGATGCGTCGAGCCGACATCTCTTTCATCTAAGTGATCGACAGTGAATCATGCAAAGTTGAACTAACAATGTATAGGGTTTGACTATGAATCCAACTGCCTCAGATTATTCACACCCTCCTACTAATTGTGGAGACAAATTTAACATCGGCGCTCGCCGCCAACGTGGAGGTAGCATTACTTGGTCACTGAAATCTTTGTTACACCTCTCATAAATCCAATGACGGTAGATTCTTTAAAAAAACGAATGTTTTTAAGTAATGCCGTTGCTTTGCTTGTGATGAGCTAGTGATCTTTTTCCATAGGTAGAAGTTTTTAAGACAGTTTGTAGAATTGTGGAAGGAACGCGTTAAAAACATTGAAGCAACCATTGCTTGTGTTAACTACAAGAAAGAAATCACCTAAAACGAATGAAAAAAGGAAGGAGGAAACATCGCGGAGCTTGTAGGTGCCGATCTTCAGTCAAAAAAGGCATTCACCCAAACGACGTTCCCCGTCACAATGTGCTGTAGTTTAGTAGAGGCCTATATCATTCATCAGGCGATAAACTAAACGACGACGCTTGCTATAACTCTAATCATGGAGTGTAAAAACTTTCCGGTTTTTGTTTGATTTCGATAAACAAAGCCAACATACAGATATTCTTAGTTCAAGTCTTGTAGATTATCATCCTCGAACACTGAGAATGCTGGCCCCATTGAATTTGTTATTCCTGGTGGTAGTGATGACTACATAGATTTGAGTTATGCGATGCTTGATTTGAGGTTTAGAATTCAGCAAGCAGATGGAACTGCTATTGACGATGCACATAAAGTTGGACTGAACAATTTACCATTGACTACATTACTTCGCGATGTTTCTCTAACGATTGGAGAGCAGCAGGTGGAAGGTGGTCAAAGCGATTATCCCTATAAATCATATTTCAATCATGTATCACAGTTTCATCCAGCAGCACAAAAAAGTCATATGGAAGCCATGGGATGGTACAGAGATGAAGCAGGAAAATTTGATGTTGAAACAAACAGTGGCTTTGTAAAGCGATCTGCTATGATTAAAGATAGTAGAGTATGTCAGCTATATGGTCCGCTGAATTTAGACTTCTTTAGACAGTCAAAGTTTTTACTCTGTAATACCAGCATGCGACTCAAGCTGACATTGAATAAGCCTGAATTTGCGCTGAATGCATTTGCTAAAGTTGACAATTTTAGAATTCATGTGGAAGATATTGCACTTTACATTCGTCGAGTAGTACCGAATCCAAGTGTCATTAGAGGGCATGCTGAAGGTCTTAACCGCCAAAATGCCATTTACCCCGTTCAGCATACAAAGCTTCTCACCTTTACAATTCCGAAAGATCAAAAGAGTTTCATGAAAGATGGCCTCTTTCCATCGGAAGCACCGAAGCTCCTCATGGTGGCAATGGTTGAAAATGATGCATTTAATGGTAATATAAAGAAGAATCCTTTCAATTTTAAACACAATCAGTTAAGTGAAATTGCTTTACGTGTAAATGGTGTGAGTCATCCTGGTCCACCCTACAAACCAGATTTTGCTTCGGATCAATTTATGCGCAGTTATGTTGATTTTATGGATGTCTTTGGCTTTTACAATACGGATGACACCAACGGACTGACTATGAAAGAGTTTAAGAGTGGATATACTATTTATGCATTTGATTTGACTGCTGACAGCGATATTAGTGCACCCTATCGTCAAGCGAACGTGCCTCATAATATTCGTTTGGATTTGACGTTCAAAAGAACACTACCTGAGACGATCAATGTATTAATTTATGCAGTCTTCGATTCAAATATTGAAATTACAAAGTATCGTGACGTGATTCTTCAGTATAATCGTTAATGAGTTGGTTGACTGCTGACGATATTAAGACTAAAGTGCAGCGTAATGCAGACGAAGCGACGTTGAAAGCTTTCGATAATGTCTATTCACTCGATACCTTACCACCTGCAGTAAATCACTATCCCATCTTTATTGTGCTAAACACTCATTCGCAGAATTTAGGCGGTGAGCATTGGAAAGCGATCTTTATTGGAGAAGACCGACGTGGTGAACTATTTGACTCTCTTGCTCAACCTCCAAATATACCAACACAGCAGTGGTTGAGAAAACATACGCGTCAATATCAGCGAAATGAACGCATACTACAACATCCACTTTCATCAACGTGTGGTGCTTTTGTACTGTACTTCATCTTAAAGACGTTTACATGTATCTCGATTTGCATCTGTTATTCAAAACTTTTCATGTAATCCATCCTCTAATGAAAAAATGATTTGTAAGTTCTATCATGATTTGAAATAAAAACATCATGTTGGAAAAATTGTTTTTTATTTTACAATCCGCTGGGTACGTACATACTCAATGAGATAGTCTAGGATCATATTTGCTTGTACATGAGATTTTAGTCCAGTAATGATCACTTTACTATTATGAAAGATTGCCACATGCACAGGTAACCAACAACTAATGAGAGCTGCAGGAAAAAGTTCGGGTTCATAACACAAACTGTAACTGCTGGTACGAATCTTCAAAAATGATAGACTGTCACTCAATTGAGTAGAGATCACCATATTGTCCACAGTCAGATTCGACATCACACACCTCTCCCTCTTCCATATCCGACGTAGTAGTCTTTGTAGCTCTAAGCGCATTGACTGCGCCGATGAATGAGAAAGGCGCCGAGAATCTGTACAGTCCCATTTGGGAAGAGTTGAAGATTCCGTGAATTGTTCATCTTCACCACTAACATTTGAGGACGGCCCGGGTAATACTTGCTGTTTGGAAGCTGTTGGTGTAATGTTGTGAGATCGATTTTGGTGTAGAGTCTGAAGCGACGGAGAATGTTGACGATGGTGTAGCGATGGCGCTTCATGATGAAAGAATGAGTAAATTGAGCGATGTACCTTCCTTTTATACTTTTCCCAACTACCTTGATGAAATGTGAAGTTAGTATGAAGTTGGGAATGATAGAGTTGAATTCGCCGATTGTTGACGCGCAGCCAGATGCGATTTCCGTGAATGTCTTTTCATATAGAAGTATTTCAAGTCCTTCATGATATGATGTAGAGATTGAAAATGACGATAAGATAAAGCAAACTCTCTTCTCACATTTCCAGTTGAATCTTTGAAATAGACGTTTCGATCATGATCCGTTTCAATACGTTGTAGGGAATCTAATTTCCAACTCATGGTGCGTGGTAGTCATGTCTGATTAAGATTTGCATAGTAG
>CAJQUW010011148.1:15000-38071 GCA_907163375.1 Prostheceraeus crozeri
TGCCCAGTAATGCTTCTATGAATAAATTTCCCAAAAATAAACCATCAGACTATCGAGTAGAATTAAATCGGCCACTGCATTTAGAAGGTGAATGGGAGGTTGGCGTTTCTAGTATTTGCTATGATAGCAATATTCAGAATGTGAATGATTTGGAAGAAATGATATTGACTCCTCGCACCCATGATGGAATAACGATGAATAATGCATTTCAGTTCCCATACAATTTAACATCAGATGGAAAGTGGAACTATGAATGGATTCAGATAAAATCAGATTCTTATGAACCATTTGGGAATGAGAAAATTATTAAGGCATTCAACAGTGGTAATACTTCCATCATGAAGAATAAAATCAGAAAGCTTGAGTTTACTATCTATCATTGGAGTGGGAGACAGTTCCTCCGCTTTCATTCTTTTACTAAAGGTCTTACGCTGAGGTTGGATAATGAATTCTATCCGCATCTTGGTTTTGGTCATGGACTACATCTAACGTCAATTGCTACTGCAAATGTTAGAAAAGTTTATTCAAATCGAATCAACAAATTTCATTATAGATTTAAAATATTTGATGAAGATGTTGTAGAATGCGAAGAACGCATCATTTTGAAAAAGCGTGGTGTTCAACCTTTATCACTTATTGAGTTAGTAAAACGATGGAATGAGACTGTGGGTAAGAAGTATGGAGAGAAAATTATGGCGGACAAAAATAAGTTGGTTATTCAGAAATATAATGACAAACTTACAGTTTATTTCTCTCCAACCTGCGTCATTTTGTAAGACATTATACACCTATTATTGGAAGCGGTGTGGTGTATGCTTCTCATGAATATCACACTAAAGCTGATTCAGTTAATGATGAATGGTGGGTGGACATCTATGGCGATCGCATCAAGAAAATTTACCAGTCTTATGAAGAATCTAAAGTTGCTATCAATATAATGCCGCGTCTATATCATACAGTTGAAAGCTTCATTCATGTAGTAAATCCTTATATACAACAGAAGTTGAAGCATGTGATTGAAAAGTAAATATGATGTAAAGACACACCACATTTCGTTTTCAATTGAAAATCAACTCGTTGTTCTGAGACTGGGTGATGACATTCAATGTCAATTGAGTAAAAATTTGAAAAAACTCTTGGTTTTTCAATGCTACAAACTGTGTTTGCTGCTGCGCATACGATTGGTATAGAAACACCAATGACACTTGATAAACATGAACAGCACCTTTACATTCAAAGTGATTTGATTCTACCTATTTCTGTTGGTGAGAAAAAAGAATACATTTTACGTGATTTCATTCATGATAAAGACGCTTCATATGGAATAGTCGAGAAGATGTTTGAATCTATTTTCTATCATCCCGTCATCAAACAAACTATACCCTCTATTGCTATCAAAATTACCAATGGTTTACAAGAGTGCATCCACGTGAAAGATGCTAAATCCCTCGTAACTTTAGTGTTTCGGAAAACAAAGTGAAGTCATTGTGATATGTTTATTGAAATAAAAATATGTATATGAAAAAGTCTTTTCACAGATATAGGGGGAATGGGCTGACTGTAGGCATATATTCACAAGGAAGAAACGATCTCATGCGATACATAAAACAACCATGTATATCTACAAAAAGCAACATCAAAATACTGAGTTAAAGTTGATTATGTCAATACATCTCCTGAATGTGGCAGCGTGAGTTTTATTCTTTTGGGTGGAGGTATGTTTGTGTCAGGATGTCCATGTGGAAGAGATGTGTTATGTCCTATCCAACACCTCTTATCCTCCCATGCTGAAAGTGCTCGTTTCTTGAACGTGTACGTTTTCACAGTATGAACTTGAGATTTTAAGATTGTCATATTGACAAACGTTATAGTTTTATTTTTATAGGCCTTCTTATAGGACCGATGTTTCATTTTATGAACAATGGATTTTGATATACCTTTAGCACGCTTAATACTATCTGCACATTCTTTTAGTTTCATGGAATACATTTTAGGACGGAGGAGAATCATTTCATCTATTTCCTTTCCTGCTGTTTCATCCTTAAAACAACCAAGTTTGGCTTTATTCTGTATGGAATAGAGTGGATGAGTGGGATTGTAGTTAGATGTGTCGAAATATTTTTCTAATGACTTACCTACTTCATTAAAATTTAAATCTTTTTGAGTGGTAATTCCTAAAAATAAACTATCTGTATCACCACCCAGCAAGCGAACCTCTTTTACGAGAGGGCATGGTTTTAATATTTTGTAGAAGAGTTGATACATTTCAAGCTTGGAATAATCTAAAACGGCTTGCCCAATATAGATGGGTTTGCACAACTCAACTTCTGATTTAATCATTTTAACACCTACAAGATCCTCATCGATGATGTCTCTATCAATGAAAAGAGGTGATGAGGTCAATTTGTGATATTTTTGTTCATCAACGACTAGTTTGTAATTCATACGTTTTCTAACATCCTCCATGGTCTTTCCGAATAGACTGTTATTCTTATATTTATAAAAATCCTTTTCAAAATTATTTTGGGCGAGTGCACGTTTTTGACTGTTACTATCTATGTAGGGTTTGAGAAAGGCTTTCTGTCTAAATTTGATAATGCGGTGAACTGACTTTAGAAGCATGCCCATTTCTAAATAGAATTTTAATATGCAGAAGTGTACGAGATAATTTTTCTTATCATATTGGGTGAGTAAAAGTTTGCGGCATGGTTTGTACCTTGGCTGTCCACACTCTGTTAAGTTATTATGAAATTGTGACATGAATGGTGAAAACATATCTTCAGTCACTTCGCCAGATTCAGGTGCGAGTGGGAAATCAGCAGTTTTATTTTTAATGCTATTTGGATAAATCAAATCCACTTCAAAATAATATCCCCCAATCACCTTCATCTGGAATCTTCAGTATGTTTGAAGGGTTGGAGTAATACTCAAGCTCATCTTGATTTAACCAACTAAACTCGGAATGAGGTAGTGGTTTAGACAGTGAACTGCCATATAAATTATTTTGGTCATAGTACTTTAGGTGGATATGATCATCACCTACTGTTTCAGATTTTATATGATGTTTATTTACAAATGTGAGACCACCGCGTATTCCGCGCTCAAATATATTATACATCTCCGGGTCTTGTAAGAGATGAATGGTCTCACCAGTCATTTTAAAGGCTGATTTAAAGGACATGGCTGGTAGACTGACAAAGTGGACAGGATCTAATTTGTCTTCTTCTAATGCCACTCGTCGAAATTCCTGAAAGACATCAGCCAGCAAAATGACATCTAATTCTAAGTAAGCGATCATATAATCGCCAAACGTTTTACAATCAAATTTTAACCATGCCTCTTGAGCATGTTCATAGTCCTCTACCGGACAATCTTCACCCGTCAAATCGGTTTTAAATTTGTCAATGGAAGGAAGGGTTGTTTCATTTAGTTTAGACATTGAGCTAAAATACGCATAGGGAAAGACTCCTTTGCGAGTGATTATTTCATCCGTTAAGTTTGGATAGTGTTTCTTCAAAGTTTGACTATGGGGAAGAAACTTGAGATTTCGAACGAGAGAAGCTAGTGACGCTGACATGAATTGAAATGAATCTAAAAATTTTATTTCGAAGAAGACTGTCTTATTTTCTTTAGTTTTATCTACTGGTACTTTTGCTGTCATTTCCATGAATTTTTCTCTCGTTTGTGCTATAACATTAAACTGCCACGATTTCATCTGGCTCAACCCTCCTTTTATGAGCATATGACTGTCATAGCCCTTAAAGTTATGAAAAATGACGGGTAGTACACGACGTCTCAACCTAAGTGAAAAGTTACATTTGGAGCAGAGTGCGTTTCTAAATTTACCAGTGATGTGATCATGATCACGCACTTTCTTAATTTTATCGTCATCAAACGTTTTATGACATTTAGGACAGGATGTGCAACTTCAAATTTTTGTTTGTCTTCATCTGACATATGTAGTGACTTACGCTGCAATTGGAATCATATGATTGTTGAAATTTAGCAGCTTTATCGAGAAATTCTAGAAATTTTGAAATGCAATCTTCACCTTGCCAAGTATGCATTTTGTTTTGTCTATTCCTAAAGTGGTCATGCCATACTTCATAGCAGGATATGGCTGCTGGCTTGTGGATGATATCATCAATGTAGCATTCTATGTCTGCGTAAATGACACGCAGGGGACTTAATTCGTCACCATTATCCCTATGTGAAAATATTTTATCTTTGGGCATGCGTTCCATTTGTAATTTACCTCGCTTGCACCATTCATAGTGAGTTTCAAATTTATCTTTACTCCAAAAGGAGCGGATGCAGCGGTCGCATACAAAATGTTCACCTCTTTTAGAGTGCCCCAAGTGAGTGTACAAGCGAGAGATTTTGGGAATACCACAGTAGTGCCATTCCTCGCTATCATCTTGTTTTACTAATAAGAGGTTGACTACACGTTCATAACAAGTTGAACGTGAATTATAGCGAGCACCCTTCAACCCCTTCTCCCACACGTGAACGACAATTTTAATCTTATTATGTTTTTCGAACGTTTCTACATCTTTGATTTTCATGTTGTTACTATCACAACCTTCAAAGTCTAGTTCATCCTCCCACTGTCTATAGCTATAGGTGCGATCTCGATGTGCGTTGATATCATTATAGTGAAGGATGGATAGGACTGCATATTTGAAACACTGTGATTTACAATCGACATTGATGACAGTTTCTTATTATACAACGTTTTTGGTAGTTTAAATGTACCTCGAGCTGCATGACTTTCTAATAGTGAAATTTGAATATGGCTGAGTCCACACCATCAAAAATGAGAGCGCTGTCGCGTTGATTGAATTTATCTACATTTGATTTTAAACATTGAATGTGAAAATTTAGCCAAGACTCGCAGTCTACAACTTCGGTTGCGGAAGAGGAAGGAACATGAAACTGTATTCTCTCCGTCACTTGACCCGTTTGAAAATCTATCTTAATATATTTTAGTTTAAGGTAGATGAGCGCCTTCATTCTAAAATTGTCTAAATTGTTGAAGAGCGCTTCGATAATGTTAGAATTTTGAAGGAGCCACTCAGGAAAATCTACTATTTGAGTATTGGACTCCATGCAGTAGTCGCGTACTAAATTATTATGTGAAACATTAATGAGGGACATGGTAGAGGTACCGTTGGTGTAGTGATCATTTGCATGCGTGTGTTGAAGTCTGTGCGAAGATCGCTGAAAGTGGCTATCAAAAGAAAGAGGGCACAAATCGCAAGGAAAGGAGATGTCATCGTCAGAATCAACTTCACCTCCGGAGATTGACGCCGCTTTGCGTTGACACACACGTTGTTTGATGTGTCGAAGGAGACTGTGCTTCCTTGTAAACATATGTCCGCAGTCGGCACATTCCCACTCGTTGTCTTGTCGCGAGAGTCCTGAGCTGGAACTCACATCACCTGAAAGAGAAATCATTCTATCATCTCTGTTCAAGTCTCAGTGTATTGTTACAACCTACCTTGACTCAACGACTCTAAACTTTCCTCGAGAAGGGAGGGCGTTGGTGATGAAGTTGATGGCTGAAATTGAGGAAGATGCTATTAACCACACGTTTGACGGAGATGAGTGAAGAAATTTTCAACTTACCATTTCAACGAAATCAAGTTTAAGGTTGATACTTCAACAAGATATAGAATTCACTCAAATAATACGTCTAAAATTTGGAATTCACGAGAGAGCAGTTCACTTGTACGCCTCAAATATAGAATTTGCTAGAGAACACTTCACTTATACGTCTCAAAGACAGAGGGAAATGACACGAATGTCACTTTGCTTATATACTGTCATTCTCTTCATTCATTGGATGTTCATTCTGATTGGCTGCTTGTGTATACTTAAGAATTAGAAAAATGTTAAAGTTATCATTATTCAAAGTCAGCATTTCAAAGACAACATGACAAGTCCTCCAACAACACCAAATACCGCATTGGAGTTCTCCTCTCCATGTACATCAGCAAAGGTGCTCGTTACACCAAATGCACCAAGAAAGGTGAAGGTGGAGAAGACATACAATCTCGACAATATACGAAAGTTATCATTATCGGAGGAGGATGAAGAGGAGTTGCCCGACCTAACAGGCATACGGTGGAAATATTTACAATATGATACCGAAGGGGTGATGGAGATGACCAGCAAGTCGCACTTGCATCAAATATGGGAGTGGTACACCCCTAACTCCCAACCGCGAACCGTGGCGGAGTGGGCGTACATTGAGAAAGTGAGGGACGCTGCAGAAGAACGTTTAAAGCAGCTCAACTGTTTTTGTGATCTATGTGAAGCCAGACTCTGGGACGATATTGACGATGAAGACCTTTTGAAATACATGCCATAATAAATGTTTATTTCGTATTATCTTTGCTTTCATACTGACTTACTTGAATGGGGCTTTAGTGAATAATTTAACCATGTATACTTTTTCATTTGGAAATAGTAGCACGCTTAGTCTAACTTGTAAATCTTAAAACATTTCATATGGACGATGATGGTAGATGAAATAGTGTCAAATAAATTAAGATAGCTTACATTTCTGATACAGGGATAGCAATCGACTGCGATCCATGTGTAAAGAGCCTGTTAGACTACGGATGGGCTTAAGTGGATGATTTAACCATGTATACTTTTTCATTTGGAAATAGTAGCACGCTTAGTCTAACTTGTAAATCTTAAAACATTTCATATGGGCGATGATGGTAGATGAAATAGTGTCAAATAAATTAAGATAGCTTACACTTCTGATACAGGGATAGCAATCGACTGCGATCCATGTGTAAAGAGCTTGTTAGACTACGGAAGAGAGAAGTGTGTTATGTTGCGTGTGGCGCGTGAGTGTCCTCCCATTTCATTCCATTCATCAATTCGTCTCATTGATAGAGACAGGTAGAACTCATGGTTCTCATAACGTATGCAATGGAAAGTTTTAGGCAACCCTCGACAGTTGGCTAAATGTCGCCCTGGCGCGAATGCATACTACGTTGAGACAGAGGCAATCACTTGCAAACATGACGCAGAGAGGTTTAACAAGATTGACCATTGCCGAATGTCCCTTGCGGTATACATAGCTACGGGTTTCACCGCCGCCCTTTACAGGAACGCCCGTCGAAAGGAAGTATTACACCGAACTGCATTTGCAACGTTCAAGTTGACTGATATCAGATTCAACTTAATGATAGTATTCGCCAGTCCGAAGACTGCCCAGGGCAAACCGCGAGGAGGTTCTATCATGTCTTGCCCCATGGTGGCCCTTAAGAGAGCCGATGGTTCGTTCTCGGGGGACGTGAATTTGACTATTGACTGGAATAGTCAATGGGTATGACGCTTAGGTTGTCATAGACCCTATACCGCCGAGGTCGTACTGGTGCATCTGGAACCTTTCGGATGCGAGTGGTATTTGGAGTCCATACCTCATCCGTCCAAACGATCCTCTTGATCTTCCCCTTCTTCTCATCCTCCTCATCCCACTCGTCGAGGATGACGAACTCGGGAATGCCGTTGTCTTCATCAGTGAAGACGGGAATGTTGTCGGCAGATGTCGCTTCCATCGTGACTTCAAATTGAATGAGAAGCGCTACAATCTTCTGGCTTATATAGGGTTTTCAACAATGAATTGCTCAACAGCGAATCAGAATGCTTCAGGGATAGCAATCGACTGCATAATTTTCAAGTTGACTGATAGCAGATTCAACTTAATGATAGTATTCGCCAGTCCGAAGACTGCCCAGGGCAAACCGCGAGGAGGTTCTATCATGTCTTGCCCCATGGTGGCCCTTAAGAGAGCCGATGGTTCATTCTCGGGAGTAACGTCATCTTACACCCTACCAATTCTGCTGAGAGAGTCTTTGACTCTCTCTTTGGTAGCACTGTCGACTTCCACACTGACTGGCACATGGCTAAAAAGTGGAATGTAGCGCCATTCCGTTGGATTGACAGCAGTTGCTGTCATCGGATTGCCAATCCGAGCAAGATTATTAAAAACTCTGTCTTGCTCCTCTAGCCTGACAAACTCCTCAAATAAATTTCGCGGCCTTAACTGCGGTCCGCGAGGAGAGCTGACTTGACTGTTCGGCGTCTGCATGATTGAAATGAAATGAAATGAGAGGCAGTGGTTTATATACCCCTCTAACGCGACGCAACGTTCAAGTTGACTGATAGCAGATTCAACTTAATGATAGTATTCGCCAGTCCGAAGACTGCCCAGGGCAAACCGCGTGGAGGTTCTATCATGTCTTGCCCCTAGGTGGCCCTTAAGAGAGCCGATGGTTCGTTCTCGGGAGTAAATTGATGGGGTGGTGAAGGCGGGCAAAGATCTGCAATGAAAATGATATGTATTAGAATAGGATATACTATCTTATTTGCTTTTCACTTACCAAGTTAGTCATCCTTAGGCAGTCTCGCGGGCTTCCTGATTGAAAATTTGTGCAGATGCCCGCGCATTCTTAGTGTGGCGTGGAGGCATTTCTTACTCGGATGACCATTGTAGCATACTATACTTTCATCGAGACTTTGGTTTACGAGTACTTCGCCGGCCAAATGATTATCCCGAATAGGGATGTGAAATTCAAACAAACGATCCTCATTCACACGTTCCCACTCATCCCTCATGCGCTCCAACTTCTCACACGCCTGCCTCTCATCACCCCGCCGAGCCACAGTCCTCTCCAACTCAACATTCCTCGCTCTCAACACACTCATCTCCTTCATCATCTCCTCAAACTTCGCTTCTGCCTCTCCCATTCTCCTCTCCGCAGCACTCGCCCTCTTCTCACACTCATCATTCTTGTCTTCCAACACTCGCACATTCTCCTTCAACTCTTTCACAACACGCCTCATACGGATATTCTCATCTGCCACCTCCTTACACTTCACCTCCTTCATTTTCAGCTCACTCAACTCACTCAACGTTCTCTCATTCACCTTCTTCAAACTTTCGTAGCGATCTACCAACAAAGCATGTGCCGCTTGCTGCGACACATGCTTCTTTTCCATGTCCTCATCCCACCGCGCCGACTGCTTCCGTACCCCACCACCCTTCACTATTGGGGAAGATGAGCTCTTCGGGGGGTCGGTGATGACGATGTCTGACACCTCCGATGACGAAGAGCTCAACTTCCTCACACGCTTTCTCACTCGCTCCCTATCCAAATCCACATCATCCTCATCATCACTCTCAAGCACTCTCTTTCGCCCAATCTCACCCTCCAACGACGCAACCGCTCTCGCCAACTCATCATTCTCAACAACATTCTCAACAACATTCTCAACAACATTCTCAGCCTTACCCTCTCGCTCGATCGCCAACATTCGCTCCCTCTCTTCCACAATCAACTGCGTAAATCTCAAATCAGTCACTAAACCACCACTACAGTCAGCATGCACTCTGTAAAAACGCGCCTCATCCTCATCACCCTTCAGCACTCTACACTTCACGCACGCAACCCTATTCAAGATAATCATGTGGCCGGTGCCCGCCTTCTTGACGTGAGCCTTGGCGTCCGCACTGCGATTTATACGACCGCACACACACACATTTTGATATGGTATTTACGATTTTTGTCGTTAGCCATGTTAGATTTATCGTTAGCTGTAAGATAATGAAATTTGTATAAGTTTGGAATCATGTAGTACAGTCATATTCCTAAAGAGTGTAGTGAGTGGCACTCGATCGCGTCAACAGCCCGAAGGCCTTGTACTGATCACTAGGGAAGTGAGAGATCTTCCCCGATACCCGCTCTTTACAGTTGAAGACATCATTGTCACTGCCCCGAAGTGGTAACAGGAACGCCGAGTCAAAGGTAGTGATCAGTAGCTGGGATCTAACCCCTCAAAGCTGCCTTAGACTTAGTTAAATTTCAAATCTGATAGCATATTTGAACTCAGGATACTTGAAAACCTTAGTCTATATGTTAAAACTTTGAAAAAAGTGAAAATTAAGAATTTTTAAAAAATTCCGCATTTTACTACTCATACTACTTTTAAAAAAATTTATCAGTAGTAAAGACACTATCAAACTCTATCATACAAACTTTGAAGTAAGAAGATAGCTTGCCTACTTCAAAAGATAGAGTCCTTTGAAACACCCGATATCGGGAGCTCAGAGCGACGACCGTCGCTTACCTCGTCTTTCGATGAAGTGATCAGACTTGCGTTGTCGGGGGTTTATATATGCTCGGAAGAAAACTTAAAATGGCTCTATCTCCGAAAGTATTCATCGTAGCGACATGCGGTTTGTTGCAAACGATTCGTCTCATCATTCTTTACAATATGACACCTGAACCATTCTCATATGACCACGGGAAGTTGGTCCGTCAGCACATGTGCATGTAACATGCCACAAGTGAAAAAATTCCTAAGTGTGAGAGCTCCAGTGTGGTGAAAATTTTGAAAAATTTAAAACTTCCGAATTTCGACCTGGGACCTTTACCAAAACATTTTTCATCAAATTTCAATGACCCCCCCTCCCCCCCTCCCCCCCCTCATTCAGAGAAATTTGATGAAAAATGTTTTGGTGACGGTCCCAGGTCGAAATTCCACACTTTGGAAAATTTTCAAAATTTTACCCATACAAAGTCACTCTGACACTTAGGATTTTTTCAGGTGAGCGAGCTCCGACCTAAAATCTTGTAACCGCTCTAACTTTTGAACGGCTGGTCCCATTGACTCGCAACAAAAAATGTTGTCGAGCAGTTTTTTCTCCTCTTTCAAACGAGTAGCTGTAAGACAAAATCCGTCCACTAGAACCAAAGTTAGAAGATTGCTGTCGGGGGGGGAGGTCAGTGAAATTTGATGAAAAATGTTTTGGTGGCGGTCCCAGGTCGAAATTCCACACTTTGGAAAATTTTCAAAATTTTACCCATACAAAGTCACTCTGACACTTAGGATTTTTTCAAGTAAGCGAGCTCCGACCTAAAATCTTGTAACCGCTCTAACTTTTGAACGAAGACAGATAGGAACAAGCCGATTCTTTCACTGAATTTGTCTCACTCTTAGCTTTCAAACGAGCTATCGCACGACAAAATCCGTCCACTGGAAGCCAAAATCGAAGCAAGCTGTCCAGGGGGGGGGACGTCAGCCGAAAATTTTTTTCTCTCCGATTGACTTGAAACTCACCCTACCGATGCAGAATTTCACGCTGAATCCGAATCTGACCTCCGTTTTCTCATCCGATGCTTCGTTTTGACGCTACACACCAAAACGTCCCAAATTCTAACTCTGTCGTTTTTCGAAAAATGTTGAAAATTTTTTCTCACCGATTGACTTGAAACTCACCCTACCGATGCAGAATTTCACGCTGAATACGAATCCGACCTCCGTTTTCTCATCCGACCACTCCTTCCACTCGAAACAACCCATTTTACAACCCAACATTCAGCAGATTGCACGAAAAAACATCACACACTATAGCCTCAAGACTAATCCTGGCGGTCGCCCACGTCAACCTAGACGGTCGCCCACGTCAACCAGGCGGTCGGACCAACTCACCCGAGTCTCACACTCTGTCGTTGCAGAGGGGGGGGGACGTCAGCGAACATGTTGTGAACGTGAACCCACCTGGCCGGCACACCACGACAGACCACAACCTCTGTCGTTCCAGGGGGGGGGGACTCAGACCCGAAGCACCACGGCGGCCGACCACGACACTCTGCCGTGCCAGAGGGGGGGGGGACGTCAGCGATGGCGGCCATCTTGCGCGGTCCAGAAGTGGAGTTTTACTTACTACTTCGTACTTATCAGTCAAGGACAGTCAAGGGTCAGTCAAGGCATCAATCCATGCTGGCTTGCCTGACACTCACACGAAGCCTAATACCGAGTTGTCATAGAAGATTGATGCTGGACTTCTAAGTGTCCTATCTGTTCTGTCAGATAACAAACTTTTCAGTTTATGAGGAGTGAAGTGTATTGCATGATGTTGATAAGTAGGCCTAAGAAATTGAGATGACAATATACACAATGGAATATTCTCCTTTGAATTCTTTATTACACTGTCACTTTCACTGTGATTTTCGTATAGGCCTACGTGTAACTAGGCAAAAGGTTTCATGTGACAAATATGGTACTGATATGATCGGATATGTGTAGCCTATTTTCATGTAGCCACCTGAAACTTTCTGAGTTATAGATTGAAGAATACTGGATCTGCCTGTAATGCACTATTTTGTAAATAATTTGACCACCGTTTACATTGCTGCAGTCATACTTATTACGTCAAAGTTCAGCCGCTGTATGCATGTATTTTCACAGCTTCTGTGTGCTGAGCTATGCGACTTATCTCGTGTGCTTCAATAACTCGTGACTTCTGGCAAATGCGTCAGTAAATAGGAATGTCCTCATAAAATTCAACAAAGAAAGTGGTGTCAACAATCCAAGACAATGAGAACCTTGCATCGTAAAGCTTGGACTTGGTTTCAGATAAATTGTCCTGGCTATTTGTCATGTTTTAAATTTAATTGGAAAAAGCCAATATTGAAAGATACTGACTATTTCCAATTGAACTGAAGGCTTGGACTTAGTTGTATATATTTTAATAGAGGGGCATGGACCATGATCTTGATAATTAGCCTCTGGAGTAGGATGTTTAGTGATAGCTTTTATGCATTATTTCTATAGATTTATCCAATATTATCATTTATCATCGCTTTTCATCAATCTAGATTTAGAATATTGATGTATATTTGCACTGGAAAGTTTTAATTGAAAAAGCACCAATATATGTCTCACAGGAGGCAGTTTTGATCTCTGGAACAGGCCCACTTATAGTTAAAAGCTTGACGGAAAGGTTCTGTAAAGAACCCACTCGATTGTAAATCATTGATTGTGTAATTTTCTCTCTTTGGCAGCCGTCCATCGTCGGAAAAATTCCATTTTAGAAATATGTATCATCCAATCACTGTATGGCTGTATCAAAGTAAGTATATAAGTGAAGTATGCAATCAAAGCATGATTTGTGGGGACATCTATGATATTACTTTTTCGCCAGGTCTTATAAGCAGTTTTATTTGATATCTCAATTGATAACATGAGAGCATTGAAATATTAAATGGAAGGGGCTGAATCGCTATGTCAAAATTACGAATCAGCGAAAAATTACATAGTTATCCGTAGACGTTTGGAAGACAAAAACATAGATGAAGTTCTATTTCTATGGCTAGAATGTCATAGTTTATTTGGCATAGAAATTAATTGATTGTTAAGGTACTTAATATACGACTGTAAACCACTCACTTATCTACACATTGAAGTGGGCGTTATATGATTGTTTTCCTATATTAATGCATTTGCCAACTTTTGCCCACTACTGAACATATTGTAATCTTTGTCTGGAATCTACAAATGCGTCATCTTCTTATTGATAACCAGTTGTGCATACATTCATTGATCAGTTTTAGATTTCAATTTACTGAAATGATCAATAAAATATCGATGTATCACTTAAATGATTGATTGTTAGTTAGTGACCGGTCTGATGCAAATAAGGAAAAATGATGAATGATGATCCTGCCTTAAGCTGCAGATGCTTTGTATTAATTGCATTTGAATATATTGAGCAATTAACACAATAGTTCCTCGGCTTCCGGCAAATCGCTGAAAAATAAAGCTATATTCACAACAGAAAAATGGAAAGCAACACGAAACATTCAGATGATGAATGATGATCCTGCCTTAAGCTGCAGATACTTAGTATTAATTGCATTTGAATATATTGAGCAATTAACACAATAGTTCCTCGGCTTCCGGCAAATAGCTGAAAAATAAGCTATATTCACAACAGAAAAATGGAAAGCAACACGAAACATTCAGATGCAAATGAAAATATTTGGAACATCGGACGCTGAATTAAGGAAACGTAGATTTGATTTTATCGGTTAGAATATTATAGGCTGTATCAATTCACAAAAGGTCTTCCAACTAAATTTATAGTATAAAGCTATTTAAAATAAACCAACGTTTCGCCTTTGGTTTAATCACTTATGTTTATCAAAATTCGAGTGCTGTGCATTCGAATTTACATGTATATCTGGACGTTGTGAACAGGTATCAGCTAATTCCACCGCACATGTGCGTCTGACATCGGCATTAACACTTAGCTAGTTCGGCGGGGTAATAAGTTTCCAACCCTACGTTCAATAGTGTATAATTTTATCTTAAACATATTGTTGTTGCTAACTGGTGCTAATTACAATCAGTTTACTTCAGTTGGTTGACTAGTTGCGGTCTCACTCCCATCTAACCTGAAATTGACACTTGCATTCTTCATTCATCAAGTGCCAGGATTAGAAATAAATACTTCCATTTTTTCGCCAAATAATCGGCTTGATTGATTATTTTCTACTTGACGGAGGCCGAGTGTTGTGGAACTTTACGTTGTCTATGTGTAGGCCTACATTAATAACCACTAGCCTATGATACAAGTGCATATACATATGTATAGACCTACATTAATAATCACTGACATAAATCATCATGTCATAGTGTCCATCATTGAGTAAATAAATATATTTCGCATCATCAGTGTCTGATTCATCCTATTTTACCTGATGTCATACAGCATCACCCGAACTACGAAGCAAGGTTTTACAAAAATTTAAACGTTCAAAATAATTCCTATTTCGACGAATTGTCTCGTCTAAATAACCTTTTGGTACACACTTTCACGGGGGAATAACTGGGCCTCAGTTACATGGTTATTTACACGCAACATTGCGTGCGAATGATATGCCATTTAGTGTCTGATCAGTCATCATCAAATCAGGTCATGAGTTGCTAATACAAAATCAACTTTATTTTTGTTAATTGAATTAGGCCGCAGAACCGCCTATTTTCCTCAAATGAAAGTGCAAACTCACATAATGCACCACCTCTCGTCAGTTGACATTCCTTTTTCTTAAATAGGCTTACTGAAACTTTTCTTGAAGGACGCTCGTTATTCAACGTCGCAACTTGGAAGAGGCTATTCTCTTCACATTTATGTGGTAAACTCGGTTGAATCGGATAATTTTTGCGAAATTTATTTTATTGCTCATGTATAATTTACATGGCGTGAATTAACGCCAAAAATTTTACCGACTTACTGATCCAGTTGAAGGTCATATTTTTTATATTAGATCAACCATACAATGAATGAGATGTAAGTCAACAATGAACATCGTCATCAATGAGGTTTAGTGGACTATGTAGTTGAACATAAATGAGTTGGCACTAAATTGTTATTCTCTTGCTAACTGAGATGTAGAACCGTGTTCATGAGACATCAACTGTATTACATGTAGTGACCTTTCACTAGGTGTTTGACGATTTAAGTTGAATAAACCTACTATCATTAACAATAACTTACCAGACGCCATTTTACGCGGTCAGAATGATTCTTCCACAGCAAAATTTATAACACCATGTACCATTCAGCCTGTCGTACACATAGTCTCACTAAGTCACTGTCCGTCGCTGTCTGCTTTACTCTTTAATAACAACAGTCAGACAAAGATTCAGTATGACGTCACAAGTGTAAACGTCGAGTTATTTGTGTGGGAGCATCTCGTTCAATTCTCATGATGACGGTGGAATTTCCAACAGCTATACTCTGGCACAGTGACTTCAGACATCGCTAAAATAAGGGCATGCTGTGTTGTTTTAGGATGCACACAAGGGTCACGTGCTTCAACCACACAGAGTTGACCTTCACTGTGATGTGAAACGCAACATGTCCATCATAGGCAAAAAATGTTACTAAAAAAAGAAAGCAAGGATTCCTTTCTTCTCATTCCAGGAAATATTTGTATTAGATGCATCTTAAATAGGTAGATAAACAATATCTAAGGGCAAAATGAAGCAATTTCTCCACTTTTTCAGAAATGACACGTCCATCAGCAAAATTGGCATGAAATATGAGAAGCTTGATGAATTTTATGTAGGAATCAATTGGAAAATTGAGTTGTTGCCAAAAATTTTAGCCACAGTAACTTTTTGAATTTGGTGAATATGAATTTCTGAAAATCATCTTGGCGAAAAAAGATGGCGGACATGTCGCTGAAAAGAATGCATTAAAGCAATGAGTTGATTGCACACTTACTATATTTAAACACTTTGGGATGCATAATTGAGCTATTATCAATGCGCATCCATTGGAATTGCTTCAACTGAATTCTGCATCCATTTGGATCATTAACATTAGTTTGTGGTATTGGTTGCGCTATTTGAGTGAATATCTTGACTTGGCCACTATGACTATGCTTGAAATTACCAGAGGAGATGGTTGGACTTCGTAAAATCCGTGAAAATAGGTAAACTTTGAGAGCCTGCTGCGAGAGTTTATTCTTCAGATATGTGATTGTCTCCAATTTGCAATTAAATAAATGTATGAGCATTTTCTACTCACTATCAGCTACGAAATTTTTAATTTTCTAAGGTTCACGCACCTTCTGCTGATTGCTATATAGATGTTTGTTTTGTTGATTTTAGGATTGCTTTCCATTATAAAATTGCACATGTAGGCACTTAATATTGCTGTACATGCTGATATATTGCGCCAGAGGAGTTTTTTCCGAAGAAATTTTGGATGTTTAAATCTGTCAACACATGTAATACATTATTGTGAATTTTTGTTGACGTCATTTTTGTCAAATTTTGTTGACGTTTCATATTACTGTAGTCTATAGTCAATGTAATCGACGATTTACTGATGAAGAATTATTCATTGAACTGTGAAAAATTTGCCTGTTTAATTTGATCAACACTTTCTATATCCTAAGAATCTTGTCTTTGCCAATAAAGTTGATGATTTATATATACTCATTGACAAAATTTTTGAAACATTTACTTCTTTAACTTATTTTTCTTATTTTTGACTGGTATATATACATGTACGTGGTGTGATCCAAAATGTCCCGGACTAACCTACTTGCAGATAACCTGTGATAACGAATACTACTTCAGATGTAAATTTAGGTCTTTAAGGCATGAGAAATATGGTTGCCGAAATTTTTCCGGTCAGTTTTCTATTTTTTCAAAATTTTCAAACATTTTTGTCTGAATTTCAAGATTTTCCTATAAATTCTAGCGATTTAGAATTAATATATTTAGATTAACTTGACAGTTAAGCTATCACTAATAACCTGACTAATAATTAACGGAAAAACAAATGTTTTGTTCCAGAAAACAGTTTACTTTTCAATGTATGAGCCGTTAGCATTCGTCACTTTTTGCCAACGAAGTCTCAATTCACAAAAAGCTTTATGAAAAAATTCCGGTGTCAAAGAATCAAAAAACTCAGTAACTGCATCCCGCAGTTCAACTGGCGATTCAAAATGGTGTCCACGAAGATGCTTTTTGAGGAATCTAAACAGATAGAAGTCACTTGGGGCCAAGTCAGGTGAATAAGGAGGATGGCTCAATAGTTGAAATCCGTTTCTCGTTAAGGCATTGGTTGTCTCCTGCGAGGTGTGAATCGGAGCATTGTCATGAAGCAAGTAGAGGGGAATGTTTCGTGGCTTTCTTATTTTCTTCCTCGCTTCAGATAACAGATTGGAATAATATTCGCTATTGATTCTTACTCCTTTATCCGCAAAGTCAACCAGTTGGATTCCCGAAGCGTTCCAAAAGACCGTCAGCATCAGCGACCGGCGATGTGATGTTCCGGATCGCATTTTCAAAGGGGCAGACTCGCCTGATTTCGCCACTCTGCAGATTCTCGCTTACTTTGAGGCAGATACAAACTTAAAGGTGTTTCATCCTCTGTAAGGATGCAGTTCAGAAACTGATCTCCGTGCATTTCGAGGAGATCCAAATTTGACTGTGCCGCCAGAAGTCTGTTCTCCTTCATTTCAGGTGACAGAAACTTCGGTACGAAACGTGATGCCAGTTTGCGATATCCAAGTCTTTCGATGATGTCATGACAGGAGTGATAACTGATTCGCAACTCTCTTGACAACTCACGGATGGTTATCCTTCTGTGTGCTGTAATCACTTCATCGCACTGACTCGATTTCTCTTCCGGAATCTCCTGCGGCCGACCAACAGTTGAAAAATCTTGCTCCACAGATTGTCTTCCGCGTTTAAATTCGCTTATCCAGAAATAAGCAGTAGTTCTCGATGGAGCTTTGCTTCCATATGCCAGGCTTAATTCCTTTAGAATCTCACCATTAGCGAAGCCGCGGATCAGGAGGTATCGTATCACACTGCGATATTCGACTGAAGACACGCTTGTCACATCCATCATGAAAACTGATAGAACAAAGAACCATCGTTGACACGGATTTCTTAATGAATGCGTGCTGAATGAACTTCACTGATTGATATCGTAACACATGAAGCAATTAACAAAAGACGTGCAATATTCATGGCAAAGATATCCGTCAAATAAGGTACAAATCAAAATCAATCTAACTATAACAATAAGACGAATCGGATCTCGATCAATTCAGAAAATACAGAAATTCATGTTAAAATGTAAAAATATTTTTTAAAAATAGAAAACTGACCGGAAAAATTTCGGCAACCATATTTCTCATGCCTTAAAGACCTAAATTTACATCTGAAGTAGTATTCGTTATCACAGGTTATCTGCAAGTAGGTTAGTCCGGGACATTTTGGATCACACCACGTATGTATGATACCTTGATAATTTAGTCACAATCTCCACCAAGTCGCTAGCACAGAAAAACAACGCATACAGCAGATTCAAATTTAATAGCGCGTGTGTCCCCCTCTAGCTCCAATACATTCAGTAATCCGAGATGGCATGGATTCACAAAGTTTCTGAATGAACGATGTTTCAAGGAGAAGCCACTGCTCTGTCAGTCTTTCAGAGAGAATCTTCAGGGACACTGGTGGAAGTGAATAGCGGTCTCTCACTCGCCGCCCAAGCTCGTCCCAGACTTGTTCAATGGGTGACAAGTCAGGTGAGCGTGCAGAATGTTCAATCAATCTCCTAACAGTGGCAATGACAGCCGAGGAGCGATGTGGTCTTGCGTTGTCGTCTTGGAAGACGAGATCCTCCACCCTGACCACTGGGGCAACAACAGGAAGCACACTTTCATTGAGATACCTCTCTACAGTCAACGTACCTTTGATGATGACTTCTGTCGTTCGTCCGCCATGCCAAATGCCACCCCACAGCATAACACTTCCACCACCATATCTGTCGTGTCCTTTAATACAGCATGGGGCAAAGCGTTCACCTGGAAGGCAATGCACTCTGACTCGACCGTCATTGAAATCCAGAGTGAATCTCGATTCATCGGTCCACAAGACTTTCTGCCAGTGATGGTCATTCCATGAGCGATGGGCATCACACCAGGTAACTCGTCTTCTGCGGTGCTCCAAACTCGATGGAATTAGGACAGCTGGTCGTCGCGATTGAATTCCAGCTTCTCGCAAATCTTCGGTAAGCCGTTCGAACGCTACAGTCTATATTTGAGGCACTCTTCCAGTGTACGACTAGCTTTGGGACTGACGCAAATCTATTCCTCTTCGTAGCTAAAACTAGTCGTGCGTCTGTTCTTCCTGCAGACTTTCTTGGTCGACCAGATCCCTTCTTCTTTTTGCCATCTCCTTCTGCTTTCCATCGACACCACCACCTCCAAACAACGACTCTCGATAGTTGCAGCTCTTCGGCAACACTCGCACAACTTCTACCACAACGAATCATTCCAATAGCCATGCCTCTGGTAAACTGATCGTGTGCCATTTTGTTTTACAGAAGCTGGATTTCAGTTCACGTTTATGTTCAATTTGTAAAAGCAATTGTGACAGTTGTATCGATATCAAAATTTGAAATTTGACCACCATAGATCTTTCTCCATTCTCTAATGTGTTGAATGGTAATACATAGAAAGCGAGATATTGCATCATACCTGATAAAAAAATGAAACAAACTTCAATTCAAGCCAATGATTGTTTGTTTCATTAATTATGTCAATGAGTATATTACTTCAACAAGCATAAATAAGACTGGTGGCTTTTGTAGTTTCAGACGCATAACCAGAATATTGAAAACCTGCGCATTAAGAGAAGCCTAGCTTACATCTTTGAATATTCTTTGGGAAGATTAAGAAATATGCATGGCAATTAAGATCAATTAATATGTAGAATAAACGAAACACTACTTTACAACAAGCAAATGCATTATTAGATCGGGAGTTTGGTTCCACACGGAAATTCCCGATGACTTCGAGTCTCGATTCCTGGGAAATATGTGAAAAATTGAAGTCATTGAAGAAGTAGATTTGAGTATATTCTCGTAATATAGCTTAGATGTTAATAACATCGTCGTATGTCTATAGACAATCCTCATACCTACAAATAGGAATTGTTATGTATGTAGTTATTGCATTCCTTCAGGAGGTAATACACGTACGTAGAGGTTACCTATTGATTATGCAACTAGGAATTGTTCGTCATTGCAGTCCTACAACAAGAAGTAATACGTTAAGTTTATATTTCCCAAGGATTTCAGATTTGTATATGACCTGCAAATTTTGATTTATTAGTTCTGCATCCTTGCGCAGCAGGGTCTCATGAATTAATACACAGTTAAGGGCCTCAAACTCAAAATGTTATCGGGAAAAAAATTCCCGTGATTTCCCGAAAACAGATTTCCCGCTAAACCCTTATGAATAGTTTCCTTTATTCTTTATCACAGCTGAATAACAGAGAACATTGTTGATTTTTGTAAAACTTGAATTGGAAATTTCTGTTTATATATCACGTGTCAATTTATGTTGCTTTGCAGCTCGATGTGAGTTTGCAGTTTTATTTCCAGATGAAAGCCATCACAGATGTTGCCGAAACAGAGGAGCCAACATTCTCCGAACTTAAATTCGGAGTGATCTTCTTTAAATTTGACAAGCAGGTACGCAATGAAATTACAGGTTGGAACGAGACAGCTTATATAAGGTTGAAACGATACGAGAAAGTGATCATGGAAGCGGATTATGATGTACGTTACTATCTTCTTTGATTTAAACATCGGTGAAAAACAAGCGTGAATGAAATCATCGTAGATAACATACCAAACCTACGAGTAGGTGATAAGTGAGGGCGTGAAAGCGACAAATCGTCTCAAATATTTCGCTTAAAACCTCTTTCGCATCATCACGTCAACCAACCATTCAAGTCTGAGTATCTGATGATGTTATGCTGAAAATTTTTATGTTTTTAGAATGATATGCAATTACCATCATATTCAAATTTGTACTAGCATCAATATTTCAGTAACAAGCTGAATTACGCACTGTCCTACGTTGACTATCTATAATGCGTTTTATTTCTGTGAATTTGTACTTACAATTTCGTGATTGACTTAAAATTCCTGTTCTACATTTAGATACCATGATTGGTTATAATTTTCAAATATATGTTGCTTCAGTAATCAATTTCTGAAATAAGGTAAATGTCATGGCAGTTAGTTATTTTTATTTTATTTCAGGTTAGAATCATTGAAGTTGGTACGAGGAAGATGGATCTTAAATTTTTTTTCATTTTACAAGTAATTTGAAAAAACTTCGTCATAGAATCACAAGCATAATACCACATTTCAAACCTATTCGGAATGGAAATTAAAGACAAATATTACCACCAATGACGGTATGTATTACATCTGCATGCTTCAAATTTATATGAAAATTTACCAACAGAAAAGCTTATGTGTGAAATTGGTCCCATTTATTTCCAAACGGATCGATGCTTTTGCTGTATCTCCTCTATTAATAGAAACCTCCATTAATCTCCTCCATAAACAACAGGAGAAAAGATTCTCGTTATCAGTTCGTAGTATTTTAATTGTTTTAATAAATTAAATGAGTCGAAGCTGCTGATTTACACCTCTTTCTGAAACTCAATGTTTCGCCAACCGGCCTTATCAAGAGATAATGATCAGGGAGGTGGATAACCCACTCAGGCGCAATATCTAATTCGAAAGTGTTGTCAGAATTTATATAGTAAAACCCATTTTATGTTCACACTTAAACACACATGTTAATGCACTAGGTGATCAGACCTGATTGGCGAAATTGATTTTTATATCTTACAATTTTGTGGGCTGAAAGACTTATATGTTACTTATTATTTGATCTTTTTTATTCAGCAATGATTTCTAAGTCTTTTTTTTACTAATTACGTTGAAATTACAAAGAGGACGATGAAGATTTTACATTTTTGTATTTGGTTCGACCTATTGACTTCACTATCTTACTGTCACGTTTTTTTAATCTGTGCATCTTAATGTGAATTAAACCATTGAATATGTGTAGATGTGATTATCAGTTTACGAATACACGCTACTATTCGTCGGTAATCATTTCTGACAGGTAGAGAAATTTTTCGATTTTAAGTGAAATTCGGTAGGACTAACATAGGTACTGGATCAGCTACAAAAACCGATTGACATTCAGTGTTTTGATAAATATGAGAGTTTTGAATTTCAATATTATTAGCTATGATATACGTACAAGAGAAACTGCTTCTAAAGCATGAATCGATGGAAATTGACAGCATCTCGACTCTCGAGGATTCTGCAGTTTGCATTTGATTTATTCCCGATTAATTTTTTGCGCTCGTATTTTCCGGTCTGCATCAGAACGGATGACTTGGCCGGGCACTTCAAATGGACATGAGATTTAGAAGCTACAAATTAAATGTAGTCCTATATTTTCATAATGGAATACAAATTGATAATTGAGAGGCGTTCCCCACAAGTTAACTGAGAGACATTTACAATAGGCCTATAATACTAGTCATGTGTAAAGGCATGCAAGGTCGTCAACAGGAACTTGTGTTGTGAAAATTACATGTTACACACCGTATGTATGTTACATATTAAGTCACTATGGCGCACCTGCAGTGCAAAGCTGTGTCCACTTGTTAATCATTGATTAAATAGGACGTTATCAGCATTTTCCTTCAAAATGAAGCATGCGCGCATATATTTCCGATGTATTGCCAAAGGCTGTCAATTACTTGTAGCTGAAAGAAATATCCACAAAGAGAGGCTTCATGTTTATGAGGAAAGTCAGTCCCTTCACTGCTTGCTGTGACTAGGATCGTT
>CAJQUW010011149.1:0-28493 GCA_907163375.1 Prostheceraeus crozeri
ATTAGGGATTACACTTCAGCGAATGATACATCCCATACAGTAGTACAGTAGAAATAATTAGTAGTAGGGTACAGTTGATAAAATTAATATATACAGTATTGATAGGAAATAAATAATATAATTATCTAGAAAGTTAGAAATTAAAATACAATTAGGTAGAGAGAGAATTGCCGAGCGAGAGAGAGAGAGAGAGAATTAAATAGCGTCAAAAGCTAAAGTTCAGAACGGTCAAAGGCTAATCCACCCGGATTAAATGGAAGGAGCAAAGACGGAATCAGTGAGCAAATAACTGACGTGGTAGTATCATGGAAATGACATGGGGACTCCATGGAAAAGGCAAGACAACACGTCGAAACGAACGCTGCCGGGCAACATGGACTATATAACGGGCAAGCTCAGGTGAAGATGAAAAAAACCACAAGCGAGATAATATATCTGCACTGCCGACCGCGTGTTCGTGAAAGACATCGAGTATCACCCTCAAAGGTGACGGACGATTGATTGAGTTGCCGTGCTCCGCCTCTCGGAGCTCCTCTGTAACTCATGTGCTGTACTGGAACTGTGCTGATAACCTCCTAATTGTCCTCGGCCGCTAACGATCCTTCTTGATTGAATTTTGAATTTGTTAGTGTGAAGATTGTGATTTAATAGAAGAGTCAATGTTTCAAGGTCTTACCTTCTTACTGCGAGTATCTTTCAGGAGTGCGCCGTTACACTAATTGTAAGTTAATTATTAAGTTAGGTCAGGACTGCAGCGCGCTCCCACCTAAATCTTAATGATTACAGTGGAGGTCTCCTATAGAGAACTCTACTATCGCATAGTTTCATAATTCTTACTCGCAGTAAAACTAAATCTTTTCTACACATGGCAGATATTGCCGATATTCTTAAAGATATTTCTTTGAAATTGGATGATCTTCCTAAACCTACTCCTAAGCAGCTTCCACAATCGTCAGGAGTTTTCGCCATTCCAAGTTTTAGCGGTGACATGGAGGAAGCAGACACGACTTTTAGCGATTTTATTGATCACTTTGACCTGGTTGGAAAGGCTCTCAATTGGACGGAGAAGCAGAAGGAAAATATTCTCCCCATGTATCTGAAATCACATGCCCTGGAAACGTATCGCCTTCTTCCGGCGGGAGTAAAGAATGATTACAAATCACTGGTACCACAATTGAAATTACTTCTACAACCCGAGGAAATACAACGCTCAGCGGCCACGACTTTGCATGCACGTAAACAGCTTAACGGTGAGAGTATCGCTACATTTTCTTCAACTATTCGAAAATTAGCACGACAGGCTTATCCTGCTCTGGATGAATATTCCAGAACTTCAATAGCTAAGAATGCTTTTATAAATGGTCTTCAAATTCCATACAAAAGAATCCTGATACAACAAGATCCTCATTCTTTTGATGAGGCAGTTAATATCGCACAAAGATTATACATGCAAAGAGATATTCTGTTTGAAAACAATCAAGAAAATAATCAAAAACTGGTATTAGCTATTTCTGATCAGATTAACGACCTCCGTACTACAATTTGCCATTTGAATGGTTCAAATCCGTCGCAAGATCTTAATATGAATTGCCCATTCCAGCAAAGTAGCCGACAACGGTGGACATCTCGACCAATATCGAACAAGTGGACGCTGAAAGGACAGCCAGTATGTCTGCGCTGTGGGAAACCGAATCACTTGGCCCGGGAATGCCGACAGCCTCTTCCGGCTCAACTTCAACCGCGAATCAACAACAACGACATTAGAAGGTCAATTCACCCGCAGCCATATGATTTCCATCAACATCGAGGACGAAATAATGGAAGGTTTGCACGTCAATCGCATTACAATAATACGGCGGTAAGACCTAACGTTTCACCTATGATGCACCACGAAGGCCATTACAGGGCCAACAGGCCTAATTACCGTCAGAGTTTGCCGTTTGAATCTCGAGTAACGGATAGAAGATTAGACACAAATTATCAAAATGCAGTAATGTCAGATACTTTATGTTTTGAGAACAATTATAATCAGCAAAGAAGCAATTGTAACACTATCTCGAGACAGGATTCTGATAAAAAACAATTTGATTCTCCCATCCTTCGTAGTGATATGTACGCGGCAAATGAGTTAGAACGTCTATGTGATGAACGTAATTTAAATGTTCTGGTTGCAAATGTGCATGAAAATTCAATCGACGCACGAATATTCACATCTGATGTTTTTCAGCTACCTCAACCTGAAAGCGCATCTGCGGAAGAAAATATTGTCTCCGACGACGAAGAGAAAGTCGACGACGAAAGGTCCCACGAATCGCCTACGAACAACGTGAATGACGTGGACAATTTGGGCTTCGACGACGAACAAAGTGATATGGACAACTGCGAAACACTACGAGACACGGCAAATAATCAACAGACTCCGTCCGAAATTATCTCCGATTACGGTTGGATCTTCGATCAACATACCGAAACTTCGTTGGAAAAATTATCGCCAATTACCAGGGAGGAGAAAGGTAGCACAACGACGAATTCTACGGATGGCACATACGTCAACAACGATTGTAGCAACGTCGCACATGAAACGGTTTGCACGATAGGATTTATATCTCCATCACCAACAGACACACAGGAAAAGAAAGTAAGACACACACGGAAAAGGAGGTGGTCAGATGCGTCAGCACAACTGGTGCCAGAGGTTAGGTCTTCATGCATGACTATTGATAATCAGAAAGATAGGAATCAGGCCAGTATAATTAAAACTACACATAACACAGGGCACTTCCATGTACATTCATTACGTAGCACAGAAAACAATTTCTTCAGAAACAAAATACACTCCTTTTTGAAGAAGGTTAGACCATGTCGCTATCAAAGCAAAATGAGTTATGTTTTGCAAATTTTACTATTAGGGATGACTATTGCGACATGTGCTATAATTACTGATGCCCATCCGAAACCTATGCTCTGTCAGGCTAAGACTGGTAAATTAGTCTGGCACATCCCAAATGCGCCAGAATGCCACACAGTTTCTTCAGATACACAAAACCCTACTCCAAAAGATTATGTACTCTATAAAGAAAATATAATTCAGTTCAAATCTGCAGGACACCATTGTTTGAAAGTTAGAAAAACATTCGATGCATTAATTTTTTTCTTTGGAGATGAACGTAGACTTAAGAAGAAAACAGAAAATATCCCCGTAGATTATCATGAATGCCTTAGAATGATTAAAAATAAAGAATGTGAAGAAGGTAAACTTGTCCTAGTAAATGGTGTCTGGACGACTAATAAGAAATACGAAATTGATTGGCCAACGGCTCCTTTTCATTGTTGCCGTTATTATCGAACCGAAATAACTAATTGTTATTTAATGAAAGTACATATATATAAAAGACATTCCGGCCTCCACATGGAATCTAGTGGTGGGAATGTTGCCACTTGTAACTATCAGATGGGCCAATGCCATCTGCCAGATAAAACTTTTATGATTTGGCTGCCCAACAAGCAAGAAAACTGCAAATATAGGCGTTGGAAAACTATGAAAGGTATTCAACACGGTAACTCATGGATATCAGTAGACAATAACATTGCTCTAACATTTCCCAAAAGAAAAATAGTTTACAATAATTGCGGAACTGCGCTTCAAATGACAGAGCAGGGGTTGTATGTAAATCTTCACAAGATTGCAAAATCAGAGAACCAAGCCATAGACTTAAAGAAAGATAGAGCTAAAAGAGGAGCCACCTCATCTGAGATGGTTGCTTCACAATTGCAAGCTTTACAGGTAACACTTACTGACTACATCAAATTTTCTTACAATAGTGCAATTAAGGCAATATGCCATAACTATAAATCTACAGTATCCATACTTAAAGCATCAATGGTATCTCATCCTACTTTGGTAACAAGAAATATATTAGGCAACAATTACCTGCATGCTCGTGGCACAATCGAATATTTAGAAGTATGGCCATGCAGCCCAGTATCATCATTTGAATTTTTGCCAATGACAAATTCATGTACCGCTAGAATACCGATAAGCTTCACTATTTACGGACGTAATCATACTGCTTACATGGATCCTGTGACAAACGTCATTCAACATCACTCGGCCAAAGTCCCTTGCGACGAGGCCTATGAGACTCCGCTATGTGTTGGCAGCAAATGTTATACTTATACGCAGAATGGCATACTGCAAGTATTAATATCTACAGACAGATTGCCTGTTTTTGCTTTCAACTTTTCAGCCATATCTGAGGTGCCCCATACTGTATTTCACAACTTAGCTGTCTATGACTGGAAAGAATTTAGTCCAAAACACTCGACAAATGATATTTTCCAAGCTGTCGCACAACATCAGCAAATTATGGCAGCGCTTGGAGTAGATCCCGATGATACTGCCGAATCAGCTTCAAGAAATGTTATAAATACTATATCACACAAAACTTCATTAGGATTTTTATTGGGTTTTCGGATTAATCTCAGGGAAATCTGGATTTTCATAGTTTGTATACTAGTAACAATAACATGGATACACAAATTTACTAAGAGAATCTTTAGAAAAATTTCATTTCCAAAAATTAAGTGGCCGCGATATCGCTGGTCGCGAGGTAGAGAATATATTGCAACTATAGACGAACAAATGGCTGAACCGACAGCCCCTCCGGCGGACGGAAACGGTCCACCGCCTTACGATGAGCAAAACATGACTAGACTTATCAGTAGTTTGCCGCATACTCAGGCAACATCACAATCAGATAATCAAGACGTATGGCCCATGCAATACGATACCAGTAACAAACCACTAGTAGCTGCATGTAAGAACCAATTAAGTTCAATTATCAAAGTTAAAATTAATGAAATGGAAGTAAATGCCTTGCTCGATACAGGCTCCTCTCTAACAATAATTCATCACAATCTACGAAAAGACTTAAATACCAAATTGGAACCTACTTCTACAACAGCTAAAGGTGTCAACGGTGAAGCCTTAGAATTACTAGGGGAAACAGATATTTTGATCACAGTAGGATCCACATGCATTACACACCGAGTTATAGTAATGAAAAGTCCACCTTTTCCGGCAATTATTGGTACCGATTTCTTGTCAAAATTAGGTCCAATTACTTTAGATTATGTGCAACGAAAGATGGAGATACCTCCCTATGCATGTAATTCCGTGTGCAATGTACGGATAGATGCTGATATCAGCATTCCACCACGAGCAGAAAGAATAATACCAGGAAAACTGGTAAAAACAATTAATGTCCGAAACAGTTTTTGAGCCAACCAGAAGGGTTCATCCAAACCTACTGATAGCTTCTAGTCTAAACCAACCGAGAAATGGGCAAATTCCTCTAAAAGTAACAAATATATCTCAGGAACCTATACAATTATGTCAAGATACACTTATAGGAGAAGTAGAACCATTCATAGCAGCTACCACCACCGACACATCTTACACTACAACAATTTCTAACGAAGACTTGAAGCTATTTACTCTGCCAAACAATTTAACGCTATCTCAACGTCAAAAACTCGAGTCATTGCTCATTAAATATCAGGCAACCTTTTCTATCAATGAATTCGACTTAGGACTACTACGAGAAGTAGAACACCACATAATTACAAACAACGACGTTCCTATCAAGCAAAAAGCATATCGGGTGCCAGAACGGCAAAAACCATTAATCAAGGAACATTTAGAGAAAATGCTCAAAGCCGATGTCATCGAACCAGCAGCCAGTCCATACAGTTCACCTATAATCCTTATAAAGAAAAAGGATGGCTCTCAACGTTTTGTTGTTGACTTTCGGAAACTAAACGCAGAAACAATAAAAGATATATATCCTATTCCGAGAATAGAGGAATGTGCCAACAATTTGGCAAATTCAAAATACTTCACAACTTTAGATCTTTTTTCCGGATATTGGCAAATTAAAGTAGCCGAAGACTCAAAACCTAAAACCGGATTTGCAACATGTTACGGGACATATCAGTTCAAAAGATTACCTTTTGGGTTATGCAATGCTCCTAGTACGTTTCAACGTTCAATGGAATTTGTGTTAAGTGGATTGCAACACAAAACTTGTTTAGTTTATCTGGATGACATAATCATATATTCTAAAGATTTTGATCAACACTTGCATCATTTGGAAGACATATTAATCCGATTTCTAAACTTTGGATTAAAACTAAAGCCAAAGAAATGTGAGTTCATGCAGGATTCAGTTCATTATCTAGGCCATATAATCTCGTCGTCCGGAATGAAGCCGGATTCACATAATACCAATAAAGTACGACAGTACCCAACGCCGAAAAATTCAAAGCAAGTACGGCAATTCTTGGGACTCGCATCATATTATCGTCGATTTATCCAAAATTTTGCAAATTTGGCACAACCACTAATCGTTTTACAAAAGAAAGACACAAAGTTCAGGTGGGGCCCGGACCAACAACATGCATTCGAAACATTGAAAGACAAATTATGTACACGTCCGGTGTTAGCTTTCCCGGACTTCAATAAACAATTTATACTTCATACGGATGCAAGCGACTTCGCTATCGGAGCCGTGCTTTCACAAGGAGAAAAATCTAATGAACATCCAATAGCATATGCAAGTAGAACATTACAAAAGAGTGAAAGAAATTATGCTACCGTTGAAAAAGAAATGCTTGCGATAATTTATGGAACACAGCAATTCAGATGTTATTTGTGGGGAAAAGCATTCGTAGTTGTAACGGATCACGCGCCATTAAAATGGCTATTTTCACACAAGGATCCATCTTCCAGACTCATCCGATGGGCATTACGATTGCAAGAATTTGACATGGTTATCAGGTACCGCCCAGGGAGAGTTAATAATAACGCCGATGCGCTTTCACGAATTCCTGAAAATCAAGTGTCTCATGTAGCATCTTCTAACGTGGCTATTAGAGCAGTTTCCGATCTTAACAATGTTCGAACGCTTCAGAGAAATGATGCATTGTTGTTAGCAATAATTAATAAGCTAAAAGGACAATCTCAGCAGACGACCAGTCTGAACAAAGCAGATAAACTGTTCGTGAATAAAGAATTTGATAAATTTAGAATACGACAGGATACCCTCTATCGTCTAAGTACCAATGGCAAGCTAATACTTGTTCTACCAAAAGACTATCGTCTGAATATTTTTCAAGAATTTCATGAAGGTATTTTCGGAGGACATCTAGCAACCGAAAAGACATTATCTAGAATAGAAAAATTCTACTTCTGGCCGGGAATGCAAAACGATGTTCGTGAATGGATCTATGCTTGTCCATCGTGCAATGCGAAGAATAATCCATACAGAAAGATAAAGATGCCTCTACATCCACTAAGTCTTTGTTCGCCATTCAGTCGCATATCTGTCGATGTCACAGGGCCATTTTGCAAAAGTGATAGCGGAAACAAATATATCATAGTCTTTGTCGAACAGGCCACAAAGTGGGTGGAAGCTTTTGCCACGCCTTGCCAAAAAGCTGAGACCGTCGCTAGATTATACGTCAACGAGATAGTATGCCGATTTGGTTGCCCACGCGAACTTTTAACGGACCGCGGAGCAAATTTTACAAGTACGTTGATGAAAGAAATTTGCAAATTGACAAATACTCATAAAATTTTTACATCTAGTTATCATCCAGCAACAAATGGCCAAACAGAAAAAATGAACGGTACTTTGGTAAGAATGTTGTCGCACTACTGTGCAGCAGCTCAGAACGACTGGGATTTATATATACCAACTATCCTCTTTGCATATCGTGCTAGCGTGCATGCCTCCACAAAAGTCCATTCTACTTAGTATTTGGCAGAGATCCTTTATTACCATGTGACCTAGTCCTTCAAGAAGATACAGGTGCCAATATGGACACAGTACGAAATTACAAAACAGAATTAACAAATCGGTTGAGATTAGCATGGACAATAGCTCAGGATCACAATGCAAATGCTCAAGAAAAACAGAAACGCATGTATGATAAGACTGCCACAACAGATATACACATAGATGTTGGTGATCGTATATATGTCTACACACCACAACCTATACGTGGCCGCTCACCAAAACTACAAAAGCTTTGGAAAGGACCATACAGGATTCTGAATCTAACTGATACTAATGCCCTGATAGTTCCAATAAATCAACCACGATCAAAACGACAATGGGTCAATCTCAATCGATGCAAGCTGGCACGCGATCAGCACACACCAACTTTTCCTCCATCCGATGATGGCCCTTCCCTAGAAGGACCATCCTCGTCGGACGAAGAGATAGATGTACCCGCAGCTCCACAATCAGAAGACAATAATGCGCGAAACATTGATGCGCCAGTGTCATCGACGAATACTTCTGTGTGTCGATATAACTTACGGCCACGTGGGCCACCGACTCCAGCTGTGCAGACGTCTGACTTACATGATTAATTTTACAGCTGTTTTCTTTTGTTTTCTTGATCGACTAACTATAATTCTTTCTTACATAACGATGTATTCCTACTTTAAATTTCTCACTGCAGATGTTGTAAATCAACAAATCCATGATGAAAACTAATACAGTGATTTGCTCTAACCCGTCCGCATTGTTTATTTCCTTTCACATAAAGTTATTACACGTCGTCTAATCCTTGTGTCAATCCACCTGAATATACTGAACTAATGACAATAGCTATGTAATTTCATTCATCTTTCAATTGACTTGTGTTTTCATTTATGCACTTTCATTGCTATTCACCTTACATACAGTGTGTCTGTACAGTAAATACTGTCTATATTAAATGACTAACAATTTCTCTCTGAATCGTGACTTTCTTCAGATAGAGCTGCGCTCTCTTCAATGACATCCGCTTGATGGCTTGTGCAGTTTCACGGGTGTTTTTGAAATGAACTCTTAAATAAGACTCTCTTGCTTTGCATGATTTAACAACGTTTTCTGGCTCCGTCGAATATCGCGCCATTGCTGCTCGTCTTGTCTCGGGCTTCTTTCATTCTCGGCAATGGCCTTTCATAAGTTTCTGATAACTGCGTGCACATTTCTTCAACAAGTAGTCTCAGCTAACATTTTCCTTGCTGCCTACGTTAGAAAGGGCAGTCAGTCCTTCATATTTGAACTCTCAGTTTTGACTTTCAGATGAATAATTTGATCTTATCATTCGCTGGCGAAGCCGTCTCAGCCGCGGGCTTGGTGGAGTTATCGGCAATTCTCTCAGACCCCAAAACAAAGTAATTGGTAAATTCCATTCCCTAATAAAGAATGTAGGCCCCATTAATACTTCTATTGGTTTTCCCTTACCGTAGGTCGTCCCCAATATTAGAAGAAAATTGTCATTATCGGCACCCCCATTACCCCTCACAGATAATGGTGCCTTCCCGGACATCCTGCATCTGGCATCGATTCCCGGGCTATCCACAGACCTACCTATCATTATGCTTGAAGATCCAGGTAATCGCGTGGACGCGACCTTCCCCAAATAGGATAGGAGTGTAATCCGACATATTAGGATAGACACATTAGGGATTACACTTCAGCGAATGATACATCCCATACAGTAGTACAGTAGAAATAATTAGTAGTAGGGTACAGTTGATAAAATTAATATATACAGTATTGATAGGAAATAAATAATATAATTATCTAGAAAGTTAGAAATTAAAATACAATTAGGTAGAGAGAGAATTGCCGAGCGAGAGAGAGAGAGAGAGAATTAAATAGCGTCAAAAGCTAAAGTTCAGAACGGTCAAAGGCTAATCCACCCGGATTAAATGGAAGGAGCAAAGACGGAATCAGTGAGCAAATAACTGACGTGGTAGTATCATGGAAATGACATGGGGACTCCATGGAAAAGGCAAGACAACACGTCGAAACGAACGCTGCCGGGCAACATGGACTATATAACGGGCAAGCTCAGGTGAAGATGAAAAAAACCACAAGCGAGATAATATATCTGCACTGCCGACCGCGTGTTCGTGAAAGACATCGAGTATCACCCTCAAAGGTGACGGACGATTGATTGAGTTGCCGTGCTCCGCCTCTCGGAGCTCCTCTGTAACTCATGTGCTGTATTGGAACTCTGCTGATAACCTCCTAATTGTCCTCGACCGCTAACGATCCTTCTTGATTGAATTTTGAATTTGTTAGTGTGAAGATTGTGATTTAATAGAAGAGTCAATGTTTCAAGGTCTTACCTTCTTACTGCGAGTATCTTTCAGGAGTGCGCCGTTACACTAATTGTAAGTTAATTATTAAGTTAGGTCAGGACTGCAGCGCGCTCCCACCTAAATCTTAATGATTACAGATACACTGTTCGGATGAGTTGGAGATTATTCGGAGAATTTTGTCTCAGTATGTGAAGATAGTATTATTCTTTGTTTTGCTTTCGAGAGAATATGGTTGAGATGGGGTTCCCAACTCATCTTGCTGTCGAATATAACTCCAAGGAACTGAACTTCTTCAATGGTGGAGGAAGAAGGACGCAGCTCGCCCATAGTTGATGAGTGAAGACTTTTATTAGTTACGAAGTTGATGACCTTAGTCTTAGTAAAATTGATTTGCATTCCATGATCGTAAGACCATTTAGTGATGTGATTGAATTCGGCTTGAAGAACTTCCTTATTGAACAGCAAGACGGGAATAAGTATCGAAATAAGTCTGCAAGTCGAAGTCTTATGAGACACAGACTGAAGTCAGTGGCATATCCTACTATTTTTGCCGATTCCTCACGTCATCCTGTGCACAATCCTCCTGCTCAGAGATGTACACGGCAATGTACACGAATGTACACGAATGGACGGGCCTGGACCTCACAGAACCTCGCAGTGAAAGACCGAGAACTCTGAAGGCGGATATCATACGCTGGTGCGCAATCTGCCGCAGGCGGAGAGAGCGGACATTGATGATCAAATGATTTAGTGTCACGTGATCAGGTTCACGCTTTTGCTGATCTTGAAAAAATATGTAAGTTGTAATTTAAATAACTTAACAGTTGCAATAACGTGTGTCGAGCAAGAACCATGCGTTAGTAGCAATACGACATGTTGTTCTGTTGAATTGTGTACAGCATCAGATTGATTAAATTCAGTACAGTAAAAGAAAGGCAAATCGCACAGAGTAAGACATTGAAAACACAACAGTTCATCTCCCCCTTAAAAGAAACGATCGGGAGGCACGCCCTTGGTAGCGCAAGCTGAGCGCCAACCAGAGGACAAAAAAGGTGAAGGCATTGACGAACTAGCAAGTCCAGTAGAAACAGAAGAATCATTTCTTGAAACTCTTCTAGGCCTAGCCCAAACAGTGGGAAACTCAGTAACATCATTCGAACTGTCGAAGTCAACATCATTCCAATCAATTAAACGCTTTTTAATTTGTGTTGTATGCCGTTTCCATAACCGTTCCCCAGAGACTGAAACTACGAATGTGACTTGGCCTTTTCTTCCTATACGATTGTTCCCGGAATCCATGTCTTCGTCGGAAGGTATCTGTCTGACCCATGCATCACTCGATTCAAAGTCATCAGTCGGAGTTGAATTATTCTCGTTCTGTGGCTGTGAAACAGAGAATCGCGCTCTGACCTTGAATGAGAACAGCATTTCAGCAGGAATTTCGCTCGTCGTAGCATGAGGCGAAAAACGGTAATCTTGAAGGAAATCACGTAGCGCAATATGTTTGGCCTTTCCGTCATCTCTCAGTTTCGTCATTGTATCCTTGAATGTTCTTACAAAGCGTTCTGCGATACCATGCCTTGAGGTCGGAATGGACTGCTTGTCATATGCTTAATATTCCATTTTGCATAGAAGCTATTCATTTGGTTGGAATTGAACGGTGGACCATTATCCGATACTATGCAATTACTAGGACCCAGTATTGCGAAAATAGATTCCAAACGCATTAGCTGTAGCTGTAGCAGTAGTGTTTAAACCCATTCGAATAACAAAAGGATATTTTGATTTTGCGTCAACAACAACCAACCGTTTCTCTCCCCAGAACGGTCCGAGGAAATCTATATGTAATCTGTCCCAAGAATGCTCCGGAGTAGGCCATGGTAAGTAAGATTCCGGCGAATTAGACGCGTTCCTTTGACATCTTTCACAACGTGAGGACAATTGTTGTATTTCACTATCCATCTCAGGCCACCATATCCATCTTATAGCACATTGTTTCAATCGATTCGTGCCCATGTGACTGCTATGTAGTAACTTCAGACAGTATTTCTGTAATGGTTTAGGAATAACCACTCTGAGACCCTTTAATAAGCAATCCTGTTGAACAGTGAACTCGTCTCTCCGCTGAAAATATGGTTTGAGTGAATCATCGCTGCATTTGGTCGGCCATCCATGTGTAGTGAATCGCATGATCTTCGATAATGTCCTGTCAGATTTCGTATGTTCTTGAATCAACTCTGAATTTATCGGTACGTCTTGTAGGGTTTCTTCATATAGCGCGTGAACCATTTCGGAATCAGAATCATCAAACATTGTATTGGACACAGGTAACCTCGAAGCGAATCAGCATTGTCGTGATCAGTGGATTTCTTGTAGACAATCTCGTAATCATAACACATCAGAGTTATTGCCCATCTTTGTAAGCGTGCAGCTGTAGTTTCAGGAATTCTCTTACTTGGATTAAATAGAGTCAGTAAGGGTCTGTGATCAGTCACCAGCAAGAACTTGTGTCCGAGTAAGTATTGTTTGAACTTCTTCACACCGAAAATAATGGATAATGATTCTTTTTCAATTTGGCTGTAGTTCCTTTCAGCCGCAGTAAGGGTCTTCGAAGCGTGAGCTATAGGCAATTCATTACCGGCCTCGTCATTCTGTAACAGCACCGCATCTACACCGAACTGTGAGGCACCCGCAGCTAGAATCAAGGTCTTATTAGGATCGAAATGTACAAGTAAGGTTGCCTTTGCAAGTCTATCTTTTAGCTCATCGAAAGCTCGTTGACATTGATTGGACCATTTCCAGGGTACTCCTTTCTTCCTAAGGTTGTTGAGAGGGTAAGACATCTGTGAAGCATCACGAATGAAATTTCCATAGTAGTTTATTTTCCCAAGAAAACATTCAACTTCTTTAACGTTCGTAGGAACAGGAAAATTCACTATTGCATCAACTCTCTCGGAGTCCGGTTTCTTCCCTTCCTGGTTGACAATAAATCCCAAATACCTAACTTCATCAGCGAAAAATTTGCATTTTCCTTTCTTCAGTTCATACTCGCGGATTCTATCTAGCAGCATTCGCAGTGACTTATTATGTTCTTTATCGCTGCTACCCGGAACGATAAGATCATCAATGTATGCAGCAGTATGAGGGATACCATCAATCAACTCATTAGCCAACCTTTGAAATATAGCGGGAGCGGAAGCTATACCATATGCAAGCCTATTGTATCTGTAGATGCCCAGAGGTGTGTTGATGACTGCGATGTCTTTACTTGCTTCATCCAATTCAAGCTGAGTATACGCATCTGCGATATCTAATTTGGTGAATTTCTTTCCTCCATTCAACTTCACAAGTAATTCCTCAGGAGTTGGAATCAAGCATTGATCTTGCTTTAACCAAGGATTAATTGTAACTTTGAAATCACCACATAAGCGAATTTGATCATTACTTTTCGGAACAACCACTATAGGCGCTGCCCAAGCGGAATGCGAAACTTTTGATAAAGTCCCGTTACATTCTAATCTATGAATCTCTTCTTTTACTGCATTCATACGCGCAAAAGGTACTTGTCTAGGCTTGTGAAATTTGGGAACGGCATTTTCATCTATATGAAGCTTTGCTTTGAACTTCGTGCAGTGTCCTAACTCGGTTGAAAACACGTCATCATAATCAGTCAATACGGAGTCAGCTAAGGAAACGGATGAGCACATCACTACATCTAACTGATATAAAAATTCATTACGCATCAAATCAGTGACATCAAGATTTGTTTTCCTAATAGAATCTCGACCAAACAAAGGCGGTTTTCTACCTGACACAACAAGTAAATTCAGAATCTGTGAACTTCCTAGTACCCAGGCATTCACTTTACAATGACATTTGACATTATTGTCATGACATGTGTAAGAATTCAGTGAAATGTCGGTGTCCAACAATTTAGGGGACCCGATTCCACACCACGTACGTCCATCAATAATTGACGCAGGGGAGCCTGTGTCAACTTCAAAAAGAATGTCTTTACCATTTACATCAATAGGTAGCATAAAAGGCGAATTATGAATCATATTATGAGAAGAATTCACAGAACTGATAAGAGTACATGAATCAACAAATGTACTTTGTTGGCAGAATTCTTGCTGGATGACACAGCAGGTGAATTTACGAAATTTCTTCCACACACAGATTGAATGTGACCTCTTGTATGACACGCATTACACACATAATTTTGGTACTTGCATTCTTCACGTTTGTGATTTTTCTTGTTCGCACGATAAGCAGATGTAACTTCTAGTAGTCTTATTCTTCGAAAAATTACCATTGTATTTAGACTCACCATTTGGTCTTGCAGGTCAAAGCTTTGCAACTTGTTTTGAACTTTCCGGAACTGTAGCAGTGGGTTGGATCAATTTCATGTCCTTGGATAATTGTTCAATCTGTAGAGCTATTTCCTCCGCACGTTGGAGAGTAGGATCACCTTCTTTCAGTAGAGCTTGACGAACTCGTAGATCTGCACAATTGATCACAATAAGATTCCGTAAAGCACGTTCTCTAGGCGTACTCACACAACTAGCATCAAAGCCACAATGTCTAGCCTTCTCACGCAATTCAGCAAACCATTCTGACGAACTTTGTCCAGGTTTCTGTTTGCAGGAATAGAGCGAATATATAGCGGACATGAAGTTATATTCTTCTTTTTGAAATGAAAATTTAACTTGTCGGTGATATCAGCAAAGATAATAGCAGTGTCAGATAATTCACTGGAGAAAATAAACTCGTGAGAGTTTAGAATAGTTCGTCACCGCACCAAGCTAAGAAATAGTTCGTCTTTTCCGCATTGTCCTTTATGCCACAAGCGCCAAAGTAAAACGAAAGTCTTTCTGAGTAGAGAGCCCATTTCTCCTTGTCCGTTGAGAATTTGGAGAAAGGCGGAATTACAGACATTTTCAGCACTGTAAAATGTCTGGTGTAAAATTTGCAACACTATTGTAGTCCAACTTTCCCCGTCGCCAATGTAATTTGTAATGTAAATAACTTAACAGTTGCAATAACGTGTTTCGAGCAAGAACCATGCGTTAGTAGCAATACGACATGTTGTTCTGTTGAATTGTGTACAGCATCAGATTGATTAAATTCAGTACAGTAAAAGAAAGGCAACTCGCACAGAGTAAGACATTGAAAACACAACAAAATGCAAGCTGCCTGACCATTTGCTATGATTTTAACAGGAGACGAGTTCTTCAATCGTTCTTCAATATTTCGCACGACTTTGGTGTTCCAAAAATGCTAAAGTCTCTAGTTGTCCTTAAAGATCTTAGTTATTGCATCATATTAGTTACTGTCTAACTTTGGTAGCGAGATTTGCAATTCAAAAACAATTTCATTTTATTCTGAAATTGATAACCTATTATCTTCATTTAAAAAATTATGTCAGAATCCAGTATCTCCTCAGCAGCTGATATGCTTGGACAATGGACATGGCATCAGCATACGAGTATGTGAACATTTGACTGAACATTTTGAGCAAGAAAAAACACTCAAAAATGTTCTTTATCACTGAATAGTTTCGACTGATATCGAAGAAAACACGAAATTATTCACCTGAAATGCTCTCTTTGATGAAGCTGTTGTTTGACTGTTCCGAGTGCTAGTCAGTTGCAGAGGCTCTCCGCTGCTTGCCTGATTCCTCAGATGATGCAACCATTGTTAAGTAATGTATTTGGACATTGCTTGACAGTGCATTTTTCATCGCATATAAGGTATGTGATATCGTGCATCGACGAAATTTACATCAAGAGAAATTTAGATTTCGCCAGTGGAGAAACATACGGACCAGAATTAACATCAGAAAATCTAGTCATATTAGCATATTAGCTGTATGGTATTCAGATTCACAAGTTGAACTTGAAATCTGCACATATATTTCTCAATCAATTTCGGCAATACTTGGCCTTGCGCATACAATCAAAACTGGTGCACACGAATCACTGAATTATAAAGGTTATTCAACAACTCCCTGATTTACGTATAATAGACAGTGCATTCACTATCAGCGTGCGTACATCGACGTTTTTTGTCTCAAATGCCTCATGACGCTACATGTAATTGCCTCCTACAGATTGAGAACTGAAAAGCGTACCTGCACAGGTCAGCATCTGGGTCTGTCATAAAACCATCGATATAGATATTTAGCATCATGCAAAATTCATTATCAACATGGATAAAAGAGACGGACGTCGGGAAGAATCGTATGTGCGTCTGACAAAAATCTAGCTAGACGTACGTAGTGGTCGAGAAATCTCCCAACATCATTTTGCAGCAATTGAAATTGAAGTCGAAAAATGCAGATTCCATTTCAAGTTTTTCGTGATCACTGGATAGGCAACTTTCATATGTACTATATACCCACGAGACTGCAGGATTGCCAGCGAGACAAATTTCTCCAAAAGTAAAGACGCCTTCCTCCTTAATGCGATGTTGCATCTGGAGGATGGATTAAACTGATGAATAAAATTACAAATTGTAAATCATGAATTAAATAATAAATAATACACGAAACCTGCTTTGGGATTTGTCCTAAAAGAAAGAGGACGAGAAAGCGAGTTCTCGATGCCTCTTATCCGCGGAGAAACCATAGAAGATCAAGCAATGTAGTGGTTAACGATGTAGTGTGGGAAACTTGCGATTGCCTTCAGTCCTCTTTAAAAATAGAATTGCTTTGATAACATAGCGGCATCATTATTCATAAATTGCAGCAGGCCACCTTAATACAAGAATCTGCAACTGATATGCCGGTATGTTTTGAAGTTCTAATTTTTCTTATGATCAAGAATATTGACATGCATCAGTGCGTAACAGAGCAACAAGCAGCTGATTTACACTATAGTTTTAATTACTAAAATAAAAGCGAGTTATCAAAATTCTGAAGTCTAGATCTAAAAATTAGCAATGATGCTTTCGTCAATCACATGACATCAATTGTATGATCTTTCCATCGTATTCTTCATTAAGACGCTGACGGTATACAAATACATCGACAATTACGACTTAAAAGTATTTACCACATTAAATGCTTTAAATTTCTAAGCTCAGAGAACTTAAATGATTTTGACTATTGACAATTATTTAGATGATTATAAACATCATGCCATTAGAAAACTGTCAGTCGTTCTTCTCGGCAGGTTGCGACTGGTTGATATGTCTAATTAACCAAGCAATCAGTCCGGCTGGTTGTTTGACAAATGATCCTTAACACTGCTGAAGTCTTTATTGACGTTCTTGAGATTATAAATGAAAGCTCAAAATGTTCTCTAATTCTGAAGAATCCAAATTAACTGTTTCATATGCAAACTTTCGATAACTCAACTTCAGAAACTTTCATACTATCAAATTCGAAGAGAATGACGTTCACTAAATGCAGACTGTGAAAGAAGAACACTTGCTGAATTTTGATCTTTTGATTTCAATACTTTTCATCTTCTTATTAGCGATATCTGTTAAAATTTCAACGGTTTTGAATTTCACATGTATAGCCAGCCAATAACGCACGTAAAATTTAAGTATCATTTGAATGCGTTATGATTTAGCCAGAGAGAAAGTTATCATTTTAATATAGTGACTGATGACAAACGACACACTCATTCAACAAGAATATTCAGATGAACAGGAATATCTAAATATCTATCCTCATGAAATTCTTTTTGAAATGTAATAGAATCTTATGTACCATTCGCACTCATTTATGAACATGCTATTTCTTTCAAAATTGTCAACAACACAACTTTGTCGACTACAGGTTTTGTTTTACTTTTCGTGTATTTGTAAGTTACACACTTTCTAACAGCTTGTGAAACATCAAGATGACGTCCGGGAAAGTTTTGTTACTATAAATAGTGTGAATTTCATTTCTCTGTTTTTGACAAGGTAAAACAAATCCTTGTCACGAAGTAGAAAATTAATAATTCTTCCTATCGCATTGTGTAGCACAGCTAATATTGTAAAAGACGGTCAAAATAGTCGTTGAAAGATTAAACAGACAGTCAGCAGAGACATCATTTAGATATTATCTAATTTGACTTTCAGTTTCATTTGTGACAGCCATTTCAATGAAATTAATGTGGAAATTGTGCTAATGTCATGTTGACGAAATGGAAGTTAGGTATAAAGGCACAAGTTTGTGGTTTTCATTTTGTTAATCAAAAGAGGTTAAAATCTTGCTTTTGGCAATGCTACTCAATCATGACAAATGTAGGAATATGATTACAGTAAAGCCCGAAGGATAGACATATGTAAATAATGGAAAAGCTTATTTACAGTGACGCAATCCTCTAAAACAAAGTGCATCATGCTCGTCTATAAAATACAAATTGGATAACATGGAGATATTTGTGAGTCTGCAATATTGCAAGTTCAATGAAGTACATTAGTTACAAAAGTCGTATTCAATTTTGATGTTCATGTTTGGGTATAGTTTATCGATGAAAAAGGCACCGGGTGGTCATAGATTTGTGTAGTGTTTGACATCATACTTGAGACTGTTGAGTCGATACATGCTTGTAAATCTTTCTATATTCACAAAATTTTCTGTGTTTGTTTTCATATCTCTATATTCGGTTTTTCTCGTCATTCCAACATCATTGATGTTTTCACGGTTAAAGATTTTCTTGATTTGTTGGCTAGCATTATGATGTATGAAAAGAAAATAAAAAAGCTCATACTTTCTACTTGACTAGCTAGTTCTTGTTCTCTTTATCAAATTATTATGAAAACATATTACTATATCTTTTCTATATCTTATATATTACTTATATCTTTTTACTTTTCTTCTGTGCAGACCTTCGGGGCATCAACCATCACCAAGTCAAACTTTCCCATTGGAGAAACTTTGCCACCGTCGGGAGATCAACTCGAGTATCACCTCCAGCATATCAGCAACGAGTAAGCACTTCTTCAAATGACAATCAAATAACTAATCAGAATCACTTGCCGTATTAGAGCACTGAAATATAAGTGTTTCACTTAAACTGCGAAATAAGTCAGCCCTACCCATTGTCATTAGCAGCAGTTACCGATAAGGACGGGATTGACTATCAAATTAAGTAAATGAAAATGCTAAATAATTAAATAAATCTATGATTGGCATCATTCGATATTTCAACTGCCACCAGCAGCTGTCTTCAAGCAGGATATAAGCCGTCTTCAGATATCTTCTGGTTGCAACTGAAATATATCGCAACTGATTATAAACTGTATGACATCACAAAATATTTGGCTCTTTCCAATTTATTTATATTTTATCTCAATATTTGTTCACGAAAGATTGGCTATGCTGTCTTACAGAGAGACAGCTTCGTGTTTGGTTTCGGTTTGCATTTTTATCCGTTGCATGCCGAAACCGGCAGAACACTTCGAACATTCAGTGGCATGAAATTGAGTAATAGACTTTTGAGTAATAGACTTGTCTCAGAATTGATGACAGAGACAGTTTTTGAGACAGAGTTTAGAAATAGCAAATTCCAAATACGCTCCTTTACATAACAGCCATATTACAAACGTGTTAATTTCTTACTAACTAATCAAGCGTATGTTGGCCTCATTCCCATCATCAATAGAAAATTTCTTCCACTTTTAATGATAAAAGACAGGTCAGTTACATCAAAGCTTTTATCATCTACTTCACTGCTGTTTCAATGTTGAACAAGCGGAAAACGACACGATTGCCGGCATTGGTCAGATCACGTGAAAATCATTTTTCGTCTATCTGTCCCAGTTACCCTAAACCTTTCAGTAACAAATACAAGTGAGTTACATTCAGAGAACAAATTCTATCCACAAATTCAGTCGTCATATGGGACTAAATTGTAACATAAGATAAAAAAATTATCATCTCCATTACCTTTTTCGATCCACCCTTGATGACAGTGTAAAGGAATGCCGACAGTTACATTTATTTTGCTCCTCAGAGAGAATTCCCGCTAGACAACAATGCCTTCATCCAAAAAGTTGATGTTTCGTTTATAGTAATGAAATACACATTTCTCTCAATCCGAAGCGGCAGCACTGCAACTTCAATGAACTGATTGTGTATGCGGTATACCGTTATTTGACGTTAGCCGTTAATTGTGTTATTTCAATCGTGAATTGAAATTTGGATCATGTAAAACTGTCACTAACTTAGTTAGAGTCAGGTCGTTATAAGCCACTAACTTTGCACAATGTGGTGGAATTCGATTGTCAAGCTTTAATTGTACAGGTTTTTGCAGGAAATAACGGCGTTTCCTCAATTGATTACGTCATTTTGCATAGAATATCGTCAATATGTAATGATTAACGGCATAACAATAGAGACTAACGGCACAAACAAAACATTCCGTCCTTTTGTACTTTATTACGTAGGCCCATTGCTTTACTGGCGCTTGCAAAACTGAATGGCAATAAGGTGAGTGTTGATCGGTAATGTCAAAACGTTACGACATGATGCAGTATTTAAGGACAGCCGGTGCTGTGAGCGCGCACAGTAGGAAAAATGAGACGAAGAAGAATGATGCCGTTGCTGTATAAAAAGAGAATTGTGGATGCCTATGAGAATCCAAACTCTGACGGTGTAGAGGTAGCTGCGGCGCTTAACATTTCGCGAGGGACAGCCTGGTCAATCATACGTCGCTATCTGGAAGATGGTGAGGTAATGGTACGGAAAAGAGGGGGTGGACGACGACAGCTTGCAACTCAAGAGATGATTGATTGCCTTGTTGGAAATGTCGAACAACACCCTAATTACACGTTGCTACAACTCAGCGAAGAGCTTCGACTCCAATTACCAGACAGTCCTCGTCTCAGTGAGTCCACAGTCCATCGCGTGCTAAGAGGTAGCCTCATCACAATGAAGAAGCTGGAGTCACTACCTGCAGATCGTAACAGAATGGATGTCAAACTTGCTCGCCGAGCCCACGCGGAATGGCTCACACCAGCGGATCCTCACATTATCTACATTGATGAATAAGGTTTTAACTTATGGACGAGTCGATCTCGGACGATCTGCAAGAGGACATCGCGCATAGCGCATCGTCGGAGCTAGACAATGCCCAAATTTTACCCTCATTCTGGGAGTGTCCAGCCAACGAGGCTTAGTACATCACACTATCCGTGAAGGAGGAATGACAGCGGATGCATTTAACGACTTTTTGGCGGACCTTATCAACGGCCACTTCCTTCCCAATGAAGAGGTTGTCCTTCTCCTTGACAATGCACCCTGTCATCGCCGTGCCACGGACGTCAGCGATCAACATGCCAACGCTGATTTACATTATCTACCACCCTATTCACCTTTCCTAAACGCAGCAGAAAATTGTTTCAGCATTTGAAAGGCGGGTCTACGACGCCAATTGGAGGAGGTGAGGGAACAGTTACTCCGCCAGCCATATCAAGAGCAACTGGCAACTCTTACTCAGTTGCTGAGCAAAATTTGGAATTCACTCCAGCTGCTTGTAGTGCTGCCCATCGGCGAACAAGACGCATCTTCACCGCATGCATTCAGATGCAGGACATAAGTGATGACCATGCATAATGATGTGACATAATGACATGCATAATTTGAATAAAAACTGTCTTGGATATATTGAGTTTTGCAAAATGACGCTGTGTTTAGATGAACCGCCGTTATAACTGACAAATGCTACTGTATAGTGAATAAGTCGTTAAATTTGAAATTGACGGAGTGTTTAACAGTATTTGTCGTTAACAAATGAACCGATTTCATTAATTTTTGATTAAAGCCGTTAAGTTACGCATTATGCCACTCTGTAATGCACAACTGCCTCTATTAAACGCAAAAACCTGTAATTATCAAAACAATTGCGCAAAATAAACAACGCAATTATCAATTGCGCTTTTTTGTCTGAAATATGTATCCTTGTCAGCTCAATAATTTATTCGATTTAGGAAATATTTATTGAAATGGATCTAGATGGGTACACATCAGATTGCTCCATGACATGCGATATAAAAATAATGAGATTTCATGTAAAAATTCTTCAGAAGATGGGATGCACATGGTAAAAAAACCCGTTCTCTTAGCGTCAAGGAATGTTTCCTTGATAAGTCTCAGACCATCACAGATTTTGATCTTTGAACTCAAGCTACATTCGGATTCTAGGTGAAACACCCTGAATTTTTCAGCTGAAGTCACTACATAGTCTTTTCGAAATGTAATAATCGGCATTAGACATCAGTAAACATGTTTACTACAATGAAATCGCAGATACTGATCGCAAAAGCCAGTAAAATTGATGCGTTGCAGCTTTCTCTCACTTACATAATTTAATTTCCACATTTACTCTCACCAATGCCAACTATGTTTTCTGAATTATATATTCTTTCCAAACAGGTAGACTTTTCAGTCACTAGTTCGAACACACTAGTAGCTATCTGAGATGTAAACTGATGCCAATTTCTACAAGTTAAGTCTGCGAGCTGTGCCATCGATAAACGATCACCTTTTGCAGCTGCCATCATATGAAAAGCCATAGGTGTTCAAGCCATTAGATAGAAAACGCGATTGTGCACCATCTACAGTGCCTGACAGCAAGTTTGCAAGTTTTGACTTTTTCCATATTTTCTGATGTCTTTCTCGTTTCTTCTTTTGATAAACCTTTTAGAAGCTATGAATTCTGTAAATATGTTACAAATGTTGTTTTTAAGTACAATGATGCTTATTATCTACTCTTGTAAGTAGTTTATTTCAATTTATAAGTATTGTAAACACATGAGCGAAAAACATAAAATTTTTTTAAAAAAATTGTAATTCATTGCTATTAACCCTTTGGGGTTTTGTGGTATAAATATGCACCACATAAGTAAACCCATCTTTATGTAATTGTAATGATAACATTTAACAAAATCTATCTATATATCGTACAAACACAATCTAAAAAATATATTTAAAGTGATATTTCATTCCAAATGATATATTTAATGTTTGTTTGTCTTCGTAATAGATGATGATCTTTCGAAATCAATTTCAATTTCGACACCTGTTGATTCAGAGTGATATTTTCGGACAAGTAAGTGATTCAACATTACTCTTTCTACGTATTATCCGAGTATATTACAGTACTTTCTAAATACATATATCAGCAATCGTATATGATCAACTGATTTAGCGTAATTGAATGAAAAAAACAGGTGGTACAAAAATACACCACAAAACGGAAAGAGAATTTTACATTGCAATAAAGTAAAATTCATATCTTGCTAATAGTCAGGGATAAGACACAGGTTTACTAACTGTAAAACCTACAGAGTAATAAAGAACAATATTATCAATATCAAACAGATTCTGCATCGAGTAAAAATATTAAATTTCTGAATAATGGAACTAAAATCATTTTGAAGTCTGCAAAAATAGAGAGTTCAGCAGCGGGATTCGAACCCGCTAATTTTACTTGTGCTGTGTCGGTGTTATCCACTACACCACTGGAACACGCATGTAACTGATTGAGCACGCGGTTTATATTACGGCTTATCAGTTACTTATCAGTGTCTCAAGTAGTAGGAATTTTACATAAAATCGGATTTAGTACAAAATTTACATTTCATGAAGATCCATGTATTGTTTGGTCAGACCTACTGATTTTTTATAGTTACTGTTTCTAAACATACTCGCATACAGTGCTATAAGCGTGCATGTGTAGCCTGCATACAATGCATATTAGAGAATAAACATTATGCTTTTTTTTCAGGAATGTCAAGGGCGAATGTGAGAGTCGTTCATTCAAGGAGGGGAGCTGCTCAAGCTGCAATTGCCCTGCTATATGCTGACAATAGTGACGAGGAAATTGAACCATTAGACGATGAAGACGAATCTTTCATCACTGATGACCAGACAGTCGAGGCTGATGAAACAATATGGGCACTGAAGAAAGTGAAGACGAAGATGAACTAGAAGGCGAAACAACGAACACCACAAGCTTGAATTGGACTCAAATATATAAGATGAAATCAGTTGAAGTAACGAATCCTATTTCTTTCGGCAGCGTAAAAATCGATTCTGAGCTAAGTGAAGCTGCAACACCTTACGAAGTGTTTGAGAAAACGTTTCAGGTTCAAAAATTGATAGAAGAAGTAATCCTACCCCAGTCCGTTTTATATGCCAACAGAAAAGGAGTTGACCTGAATACCAATACTGAAGAAATGAAGGCGCTACTTGGCCTCCATATACTGATGGGATATAATAAATTGCCTGAGTTGAGAGACTATTGGAAGCAAGATGACGATCTTCATGTCAGCAAAGTTTCCCAAACCATGACCAGCAGAAGATTTGAGATCCTGAGAGCTCATTTGCACTTCAATGACAATGAAGCAGAACATTCTGGAAGGTCCTGGAAAATTCAGCCAGTCCTGGATCATGCCAACATGGTTTTTCAAGATGCTTATGAATACGAAGAAGAGCTTTCGATAGATGAGCATATGGTGAAATTCAAGGGAAACAATTCCAACAAACAATACATGAGAGGAAAACCGACTCCATGGGGTTTCAAAGAGTGGATTCTGGCGGCAGCTAAATCTGGTTATGCTTATCAGATACATCTGTATACTGGAAAGGATACAGGAAACTCCAATCTTGGCTTGGGAGAACAGGTCGTTACGAAGCTGAGCCAGTGTGTGGAAGGAACTGGATGTGTGATTGGAATGGATAACTTTTTCACTTCCATCAATCTTCTTGAAGACCTCCATGCAAAAGGAATCAAAGCTATTGGAACAATTCGTTCTCATCGGAAGGGCCTGCCTCCAAAAGCAAAAGAAGTAAAGAAGATGAAAGAAGGAGAAACTCACTCTTTTGTCTCGCAGAATGAAAAGGTTTCCGTGTGCCTATGGATGGACAAGCGACCAGTCCTAATCGCGTCTAACTTCGTTGATCCCTCACAGACAACAGTTGTTGAAAGAAGGAGACGAGGGCAACCTGGAAAACAGCCGAAGACCATCCCATCTGTTGTCGTGCAATACAATTCAGCGATGCAGGGTGTTGATTTGTGCGATCAAAAGAAAGTTTCGTACGAGATCGGCCACAGATCCCCAAAGAAGTACTACCTTCGTCTATTCTTCGATCTTTTGGACATGGCTATCAACAATGCATATGTTGTCTACTGCTCTAGGAACTGGGAAAGATGTCATCGTACGAATTTCGACGATCAGTGGCAATAACAGCATGATTCGTGGATTCTCAAGTAGAGAAAGAGAGCCAAGATGTGCACCTCCAGCCAAGAGATTACGTGTTCGAAGTTCAAATACACCTCTACATCTCCCAAGAGTTGCCGCGGACAGAAAACGTTGCAAACATTGCAGCTCCCGATTGGTGGACAACAGGAGTAACATTCAGTGCACCGCTTGTGATGTTGCGCTCTGTTGAATAAGTTCTCGAAATTGCTTTCGGGACTATCATTCATGACGTTACAAATCTAAGGAGATCTTTCGTAACTCAATTTTATGCTTCTCCATGTGAACGATGAGCTCTGTTTATCGTGAATAAAGTCATTCGGAATAGCGGATGTTTTACTCAATTTCATGTCTAAATTCAATAAGTCTTATTTCAAAGTGTAATCCGTTTTGTGGTACATTTTTGTACCACATCAAAAAATCAATATGTCAACGCTTTATATTAGATATTTTCTAATATATTCACTAATTTACCATATTTAAGCAAGATAACATTGATTTATTTATGCTTCTTAGGTTAGTTACCTTATAAACCTCAAAGGGTTAAACTGACACTCAGATATCATTGCATGCTTAAAAGCGTTGCATAGAAATTGATTAGAAATGCATAGAAGCATTCACGTGATTAACATTTGTGACATAAACATAGCATTCATGACCTTTGGTGCGTGAGTTTGTAAATTCAAAATGACTTGATTAAGGGTATTGTGAGGCATAAATGTTGAACACCGTGTGTCAAAGATAACTGAATGTACAAATTTGATATTGCTGTTGATTGAAATTTGCTGAAAGAATTCGAAATCAAAGCGTATGGATATCTTGCGAACAACTTCAGCGTGTAAGTCAAAGAAGAAGCCATATCCTAGAAATTCACACGTGTCTCGACGATACCAATGGGCCCTTGACCACAGTCACAGGGATAGGGATCAGTGGAATAATGCAATCTTTATCGATGAGACTGTGATAGAACTTACAGATAGTTCTCCCCAATTCGTGAGGTGTGTGGAACGCTACCCTATGACCAACGAACACTTCCAATTGACAGTGAAACACACTAAAAAGGCTATGATTTGGGCCTACTTCTCAGCCAAAGGTGTATCACGAAGTCACGTGGTCGATGGTTTCATGGATTCTGACACTTACTTCAGCAAGATAATCAATGGACGACTTGTACAGCAAATAAAAGACTGGTATCCTGATGGCACAGGGACATTCCAACAGGATAATTAATGCTCTCTGTCATGTCAGCCGAAAATCAAAAGAAGAGTTCCGAAGTTTGGGCATCAATGTCATGGATTGTCCCCATGTAGCCCGGATGTTGATCCTATTGAAAACATCTGGACAGTGGTCAAGAAACGAGTAAGCAAGGAGAAACCTCGCAACAAACGTTAGATCATACACACTTCCTTAAAATCTGGCATCGTGATGATGAACTGGTGGCGGTATGCCAGTCTTTCATTATTTCAATGCCAAGACCTGTGAGAGCTCTTTTTCAGTTGAAGGACATCATACAAAGTAGTAATAAGATATCTATGTTATTGTTTGCTTGAGCATTATCAATGTTCCAGTTGCACACCAGTGTTCATATGCAATATAAATGAGTATTGGCACCGATTTGAAGTTTTCATTCACATCCCATTATGGAGATATTGACATACTAAGATAGAAATTTTGAAACTTGCAAACTTGCTGTCAGGCACTGTACCTTGTAGATATCCTCCTTAATAGGATATCTATTGATAGGGTATAAATTGATAAAGATTCGAGCAAGTAAGCTGAAAGTTTTCCATTAGTAATAAATTGTAATTTTCCTTAAAGTAATGGGCAAAAGACCGTTCCAGGCCACCATAAAATTCAAAAAAATAGTATCTTTAAAAACGACATAAATTCATGAATTTGAACCCTTTTTCAGGTTTTTAAGACCTAAATACATGAATTTAGTCGATTCAAAAAGTACCATTTTTGAAAAAATGGTACTTTTTAAAAACGACATAAATTCATGAATTTGAACCCTTTTTCAGGTTATGAAGACCTAAATTCACAAATTTGGGCGTTTTTAAAAATACCCAATTTTCAAATTTTTCAAAATCTCAAATTTGAGAATTACAATTTTTACCTTGAAAATCATGACCGTTCTAGGACACTAAAAAATTATAAAAGTTGAGAATTTAAAAATTTGAGAATTACAATCGGCGATGCCCTAGAACCTTCGTGTTCGGATTTTCACCCTCGCTTAAATCTATGAACGTTCCAGGACACCGTAAAATCTTAAAGTTGGAGAAATCTCAACTTTGTGATTATGACATTTTTCCATTGCATAAACTAATGACCGTTCCAGGTCATGTAAAACCGGACACCGAAAAATCATAAAAAGTTGAGGAATTTCAAATTCATGAATCTTAGCCATTTTGTCAGTTTTTAAAATATATCATGTGACTTGCGAACCGAAGGCTTCGCCCGTTAAAAAATATTTCTTTAAAAATGGAAGAAACAAAAGTGGATGAAACAAAAGTGGAAGAAACCGCAAGAATATATCCTTCGTTATCATATGAACGTAGTTCTACTTTAATGGACATTGAAAAGATTAACATTGAATAAATGACAAAGAAAAAAAAAAACACAAAGATAGAGTTAGGTATATGAAAGATAATGGAATCTCAATTATTATTAGATTAGAGCATTATTAAAAAAGTTAAGGAAAGAGATGGACTTAAAGTTTAAGAATGTAACACAAGGTATTGGCATATTTTTAAATACGTTTAGGTGCTTTGACAATTGTTATATCTTCAGGTGTTTTAGTAATTCCAGTAGTTGCTACAGCTTTAACAGGTACGGGTGTTTTTGCAACTTCACTTGTTACAATGTTAGATAAATCTTTAATAACTAAGAAACGAAAATCATTAAAAACTAAGCATTTACATATTAAAGAAGTCTATGATAAACTACATTACTACTTTCAGAGAGTATGTGATGATAATGTTATTACGTTAGATGAGATTGAAAAATTTGATCAAATAGCTAATGAAGTAAATCAAATATCATTTCAATCACAGACAGAAAAAGTTGATGATAAAAATAAAAAGGATGGCAAAATTTCTAGTGATGCTAAAATTTCTAATGA
>CAJQUW010011150.1:0-28768 GCA_907163375.1 Prostheceraeus crozeri
AATGACCACTTCAGATGATCGAATTAATTTGGGCGTCAGTATTCCTATCAAGTTCAAAGAGTTCAAAGCGTGCAATGTGATCAGATCAAATTCTGAGATTTACAGGCTGTAAGATATAAATAGCAGAAATAACAGAAATAGACAGTCTTGCGGTAATTTCGAACTAAGGATCGCCACAGTGGAGCAGTGATTTCCATCTGCTAGTCGGGCACCTTGCTGAAGCAGTCTCATCAGCAGAGATCGCTTGCTCTTCACACTAACGCCTCTAATTCTTAAGATTTAGACAGAATTTTGCATGTCGATGATGAATACACTCATCTACCAGTGTGCGAAGTTTTATAGACAATTTGAAGGGAATAGCTTCTAAGTACCGGAATGCAACTTACATCTTCCGCGAAAAGAAGCGAACTAAGGATATCATCAGAAGGGAAAGAGGAAACCTCAAAACTTCAAGCCCAAAAGTATTCCTCTAATATCTTCATTTTGATTTTGTAGAGAAAACTACCAAATTATTGCTCTTATGTCTTTCTGTGTTCATTTCAGATGCAAAAACCGAGGATTTGTTGGCCAGCTTTCGGAGAAAGTATTCCAAGCTGCTCTCGGAATTCAAATTGTTGAAAAATGCTCAAACTGAAGCTCAACGAGCATTGTCGACCTTGAGATCGGAGAAAGAGTTACTAGAGACAACAAACGGGCGTTTGCGGCTACATTTGACTGATTTACACGCACAGAGGAAAGCACTCGAAGATGGCAAGAAGAAATTGGAAGATGAACTCCATCGTTTGAAAAGTAAGTTCAGAAGACGCTTCTATAACCGTTGTTTTGGGATAATGCGTGATTCTCGCAATTTAGGACAGCCAGAGGTTTTGTATTTCATTCTTTTCTACCTGAAACACGCCACTCACCACTCGTTAGAAAAGAGAAACTCACTTCTCTCTCACAAGGAAGCTGGGATGCGTAGTCTGTTCGTTTTGATACGACTCCGACTCCGGGGTTTGATAGGACTCCGACTCCGGGGTTTGATAGGACTCCGACTGCGTGGGTTTGATAGGACTCCGACTGCGTGGGTTTGATAGGACTCCGACTCCGGGGTTTGATAGGACTCCGACTGCGTGGGTTTGATAGGACTCCGACTGCGTGGGTTTGATTGGACTCCGACTGCGTGGGTTTGATAGGACTCCGACTGCGTGGGTTTGATAGGACTCCAACTGCGTCGGTTTGATAGGACTCCGACTGCGTGGGTTTGATAGGACTCCGACTGCGTGGGTTTGATAGGACTCCGACTCCGGGGTTTGATAGGACTCCGACTCCGGGGTTTGATAGGACTCTCATTCGTTCCGGCGTGAGATAAAAAACCGAAGGAGGTCTTAATGCCCCCCCCCCTGAGGCAAATGGGGTTAAGAGCGTTTGTCGGAAATGGTCAAATATTAAGTGACGGCGGGTGACAGAGCATTCGCAGATCTCGGGCGTTGTTTATCTTTTTCCTGACGGAGCCGTGAATACCGTGTTCCACACGGGCAGTCAGACGAAGAACATGGTATGTGAGAATCGGCAGGTGGGATGACATCCTTGGGGCCAACGGGTGCCAAATGCCTAGTCATGAAAACAGGAAAAGTATTAGAATAACAAACGTGACATCGAATAAGATCACAGGCCTCACGCGTTCGCTTTCTGGGCCATAGTATGCTTAGTGTTTCATTGCTGATGTCATATGCCATTGTCAATATCTATGCGCCTTCGTTAGTTAAGCCATGTTCACATTACGTCTGTCTAAATGTCCGATACACTGTCATTCCGAAAGTAAATTCACCAAGAGAAGCGGCGTGGCCAAGAAAGATGAAATTAGTTTTATTTCAATATTGTACGAATAGGCGCAGACTAGACGGTTATTCTACCACTGGGAATTTTCTCGGATAACTTTTAAGTCCTGATAGATGACGTTTTGTCGTACAAGTTCTGGCATCGACATTAAGATTTCTATGCTTTTTGAAAGCTATGGTGTACCCTACAAGTATGAACTTCGAATTAGTGATTGGTCTGTCTGAAGATAGTTATTGGATGTTTATCGAAATCAATTACATCTGTCAATAATTGAATTATTAAAGTTTAACATCAAAACTCTTTCCATCACTCATAGTGAAGACATCTGAAGTCAGGAGCGGTCGACAGAAAGGGTATCATCATCAGGCAACACTCCAATAGTAAGAGTAGTCGTAACCCGTATTTCCTCGCGAGGAAATAAGTGGGTATGATTCATACGTATGTTTCATACTATGATCATAGTATGAAAGTGAAATATTTTTTGTACACAAATCATAGTATGAAGATTTCATACGCAGTTCATAGTATGAAAATTTCATACTGCTATTTGTCATCCGCGCAGCGGTTCGTTCCATGCCTAAATTCTGCGCGAATTTTCGTATTGTAATCATCTATATTAAACCGTATTAAATCATTCTACAGTGTATATCCCATCTTCCTATGCTGATCATTGAAATCTTTGCGTTTATGATTACGAAGAGACAGATTTTATAATAATAATAAATTCTTTATTTTAGGACTTTTAATTTTTAAGTTTGCCCGCTAGATGCATAAAACCAGACCTTCAACCGTTTACTGCTGAATCCAAACCTCTCACTAATGACACTTCTCCGATTAAATAACCATCAAAGCTGGTTATACAACAAATCAGCTGATCTGTTCCAACAAATCTTCTTCCAAGAATACTATCCTGATCTTCAAATGATAATTTCATCTATCATTTCAGGAATAACATTTAAAATGAAAATACGTTTGACTTTGATAGTTCATGTTTCCCAAAATTACATAGTATAAATCTGTACATTCATCAAGTCCACAGAATAATACTAGTGATCAAAATACTGTGAAGGCTTTCTATAGCAAGAGAAATTAGAGAAAATCTTTTACAATATAAAGGTATAAACACAAAATAATATAGTACATCCTATAAGTCAACTGGAGAAGGTATCAAGGCCTGAGAATGACGGCATGAGCGGAATATGATGAATAAATTATTCACATCGTGATTATCGAACTGTCTTTCATTGAATGAGTGGCACATCCCAGCATCAATACTTGCAAACAACGATATCAAGAAAATCTTTAATTTAATCCTCCCTTCTGGAAATTCTGAATATTTCAAGTTTGGGACCTACTGATAATATCCGGAAAGGCATCGGTTGCATGTCTTCCCAAAATAGGCATAGAAATCAGAATTCAGTGTTGCAAAATACAATCTTTTCTATAGCACAAATAAGTAACACAGGTCTTTTTGTAGCAGACAATGCACCTGCGCACTCTTCACTGAAGATCAGTAAAATTCTGAGGATGGACTAGAAGAAATCGTTAACTCGTTAACGTTTATCCACCATTCGTCATGGAGGGTTAGTGAGTACAGTACCGACTTCTGTGGTAGAAACTTGATAACGTCTCCAGTTGGCTTAAGGGATATACTTTATGCTGGCATGGTGAACAATTTCATTTAACTTCATTTTTCGATTGATTGACAGCAGAGTGCCACTTTGTCTGGTCATGTAGAATTGAAGAATAACCACATCCTTAAACAGCTGAAGCACCTGTTTCCTTAGCATGCGTAGACACCGTTTTTCGCCCAACAAGAGCTCATCAGTATAGATTGAATGGCCGAAAATAGCGTGTGATATCCAAGTGGTCGAACAGGTTGATCTGCGCTTATTTATCCTGTCCTTGACGTGAAGCTGATAACTGAAAGATCACAGTGTCAATGATCCTGGCTGGGCATATAGATAGGGGAGACTGTGCATATACTTGATAAAAATCAAGATCTGGAATACTTTGGGAGAAAGCAGTGCCGGTGACTTAAGTTATTCAGAGCTTAATGTTTTAAATCTGGACATGTCCCCTATTATGCCCAGCCAAAAGCATTGACACTGATATCTCATTTATCAGCCGCACGGCAAAACCATGATAAATAAACGCAGATCAATCTATTCCGCCGTTCTTTATCTTGTTCAACCATTTTGATATCATAGGCTAGTTTGAACCATTTCCAACCGTACTGATGGGCTCTTGAAGGCGAAACACAATGTTTGCGGCTGCAAAGGAAATAGTGTTTCAGCTGTTAAAATCTGAGGTCATTCTGTCAATCTTCAAGCTTAAATATAAGGGGCATTGATGTATGCTAAATATGAGAACCGCTGCATATTAAATTTTCGTTTAGAATTAATAAGATCATGCATTCTGATGGTTCATGACTAAGTATTACTAGAATTAGAATAGTACGCATTTCCAAAACTTTTTGACTATTCTTAGTCCACACCAACTGGAAAATATAATCCATACAGCCTTCACAGTAAACCACCTACAAGAAAAAGGACTTAGGTTCGATCGTCAAATAATGGAATAGTTTCTTTAGCTGATGAATCAACAAGCTCATTCACAATAGTCTCTTCTTCGTCTTCATCGTTTGTCAGTTCATCGATATAATCTGCCTGTTCTTTGCGGTTCCGCCATTGATTTTTAGTTTCTTGATTCACCTGTCTTGCGACGCGGTTCACGGCAACGATTGCACAATTGTTCTCTAGCAAGAAAACAACTAGCTCTGTAAGCAAAAAAGGGCAAAAACCTAAATTTTTAGCAATAGCATGAAAATTTCATACTATGATTTGAGTATGAAAAATTCAGTAAAATCATACTATGATTTGAGTATGCAAAATTCAGTGAAATCATACTATGATTTGAGTATGCAAAATTCAGTGAAATCATACTATGATTTGAGTATGCAAAATTCAGTGAAATCATTTTTCTGATGGCATACCTCACCGATGATGTTAACAGTGGCCCATAATTCATCCCTTATAAATGCATGGTTTTTTACAAGTGCCTCATTTTTAATGAAATAGAATTAGAATATTGAAATGATTCTGAATAAGTGCTTTTGATATGAAAGGAACTTGGAAATATCCAATTGTTTCACTTGATCGATGAGGCTTGAAAACAGAGTGGTTGAATCATTTCGTTCGACCGGCAGCGCGAATTTCTGCAGGGAACGAGGCTGAAAATTGGACTTTCAGAGAATGCTACGAATCTGCGCGTCTACCGAGCTCTACCCGGTTCCTGTTCTTATCAGGCTGTATAAAAAACCGACATGCTAATCCAGGTGGATGCGGTTTGAAGTTCTTGAAAAACCCTTTCTCTGTGGGCGATGTCTGACTAAAACACCTCTTTTAATTAATAATGCCTCATTCTGGAAGAATGGCATATGTGTACTCGCCTCTGATCAAACGCCAAGAGCAGTAGTGGTAGGGACTAAATCAGAGAATTCAATCAGTGCCCTAAAAATAGAGAATATTTTCATGGCTCCCTCATTGACTCATGCCTCAGAAAAGTCTTAAGTGGGAAGAACCAGCTAGGTCATTCGTAATCCGAACACTGCACAGAAAACACAGACAAATGTCTTTTGCCGAAAACCTAAGTCTGCGTCCCATTGGATTTATATGTGCTTTCATTGATCTTGGCTGACTAGAAGAGGTACTGGTCAGACCTCGGCAGATGTGTAATTTCGTAGTAACCATGTAGTGCACATCATTCTGTGGAAGTCTCATTTTCGGTCTCGTGTTGTCGGCCCGACTGTATATCGATGGGTCTTGGGTCGGAGCCGAATATTCCTGAAATGTTTGGAATATTTTTCATTGAAAAAGCGGAGAAACGCTTCTGGCCATCCGTGTGGAAACAGCTCTCATTTTGACTGTGTTCGAATCCTGGTCAGTTGAGTTGTGGTCGGGAAGTTAGCGTCAACGTCAATTTGGACATAATTTGTGTCATCTAAGTTGATCATCAGAATCTCAATGTCACTCAAACATCTTCAATAGTTATACCGCATTTTTACATGACGTTCGCATGTACCGCTGCATCTGGTTTTGAAATTGGAAGATTTAATAATCGTATCGATTTTCAAGACTGCAGCCGTTGCTTGTTACTCTTTAGAATTCATGCACATGGAAGTCAAGAGAACACGGCTAATGGGTTTATTGAAGCACAACATCAAAATCAATTTATTTGACAGCTGAAAATCCTTCAAAATATAAAAGCCAAGAGAATCCTGGTCACTCATTGTTTGAATCTAATGTTTAGCGATTGAATTGTATTCTCTTGATCGAAGGATTAATGAATTGTTTTTATTTTGACAGATTCTCCGAAGAATGATGCGGCGGTGCAGCATCCTCCTCCTCCTCCTCCCGGTAAGTTCGAAAATCTTCCGAAATTCTAATTAATAACATTCTGTCATGATAAAAGAAGTTTCCTTCTTTTTGATAAAATTGTTTGAAAGGAGAACACGCAATAACACTCAGCTCCTTCAACCTCTTCTTTAGAAGGATGTCCAAAGAGCACGATAATTCCTTGGCAGCCGTGGACGCTGCGTTTCGCCTTACAAGGGCATGTCAGTGCGGCTCGGAATGTCCTGAACAGGGCTGCGGAAGCGATTGATTTTTAATTCGCTTCCACTTCCAGTTATTGCAGACCGGACATGGGCTATACACCTTATTTCGAGCCCCTTCATTTTCCACGTTTTTACGAGTTTTAGGTTCTGACGTTAACACTTCGCAGTCTCCACGAACTTTCTATCGTAACCTCCCCGACGATATTGTGAACAGTGAAACGCTGAAACAGTCTCCTTTTGCCATCATAACCATGGATAAAATCGAAAATGAAGATTTGAATATATTGAAAAGTGAATACAATATTGTGCCTACAGTTTACCTGAGATACATCGATGATATCTTAATGGGACCTTTTGAACGTAATGATAGTCTCTTCCAGAGAATTCTGACCATTTTTAATAATGTGAACGATAACATTAAATGTACATTACATTCGATGTACCTGAGGTGGACAAACCTCTAAATTTTTTGGACCTCTCAATATATGTAGAAAATGAAAATATAAAGTATTCGTGGTATACTAAAGAAGCTCATTCGAATATCACTTTGAAGAGAGAAAGTTGGCTTCCGAGACATGTAAAAAGTAACTTCATCATTAATACTGTAAAACAGGTGAATGATAAATGTTCTGACATGGATAATAAAAATGAGGCCTTTCAAAAATTAGATAAAAGATTCCAGGAAAATTGTTACAAAAATGTCCACAGCAATCGCGTTGTGAAATGTAAAGATAAGAAAATAAGTAAATCGACAAAAAAAGATAAAAGTACATATTTGAAATTAGATTATATCAACGATAAATGCACTAAGAAAATCACTGAAATTGTTAATAAGTACAACTTTCCGATATAAATTATCAATAAACCAGCTAAATATCTATATCAAAGTCTCGATTGCAAAAATAAGAGAAATAAACATATAAATTGTACTATTTTCGAACATATGCCAGATGACTACATGTGTGAGGACAAATTTATTGTTTACTCTTTTGTCTGTAATTTCTGCAACAAGAAATACATTGGTCAAACTTGCAAACAATTCCAAGCTAGATATCGCGAACATGAATATAGTCTGAGAATGAATAATAACAATAGTGCCCTGTCTGATCATTCTAAGAATGATCACAATAATTCTTTGACAATCAACGATTTTCAGGTAGAGATATTGACACATTGTAATACGCCTGTTGAGACTAGAATCGCTGAAGCCCAAGTGATTGATATTCACCGACCTGATCTCAACAGAAAGTATGAAATAGTCCGTTGGTAGTGAAGTGGTCCACTCTCATGATTTTAATGGCTAATTTTACAACGCTCAGACGATGCGAGTGGTCTCGCGAAAGCTCAGCGTTCACTATGTTTTTGTTTTCTGGGCCATCATCTGTTGGCTACAGGAACTGAACAATATAAAAGATAACCAGCAGCTTATGATTTTTTTCAAGGGAGATTTACCAACCGAGTTGGAACTCATAAAAATGAATTACCTCCCGTTCGCTGCAGTCAATTAGATCGCGAACACTCTGTATATTCAAACTCTTTTTTTTAAAGATCGAAACCGAATATCGAATTAGTGGTCTCAGTAAAAGTTGTTTGTTCTTGTGATCTGGAAGACGATATCAACATACGATTAATGATCAGTATTAGGATAACAGATAGCGAACTTTTCAATTACATGAAATGTTGTTCAACTGCTCCGATCATTAACCTCCTGAGAGAACAGCTGAGTTTCAAAGTGAAAGTTGCAGCCCATGCGCTTCCCACAGACATTTTACAAGAAGCAAATTCTAATGAGAACAACACAGACATTCAATCTTTTTATATTTCGATGACTTTTGATTGTCATTTTTATTGGATTTCAATCATTTGAATGAGGAGAATCCGTTTTTGAATGATTTTCTTCTAATAAGTGAATTGCAGATAGAAAAGATGAATAAGAGAAGAAATGAATGGAAAATCCGTTTGCAGGACGATCAGCAGTTGTCAATTCTCCGATGAAATGTTTTCCAAACAGTGAAAAATGATTTGATTAACAGAACGGAACCTTCAACTGATTTTCCTTCCAAAACAACTTCTTTGCGTCAAATTCATTCATTTCCTCTTCTTTGCAGTTCGGTTCTGGCTGAAGGACTACACGGGGACAGTAAGAAGTGGATTTCACGATCTGCAGCTGCCGGAGACGCCGACGGTCGGAGATCTCCGCAGAGCTCTGGCGGAGAAGACGAAACTCCGGCCGGAGGCGTTGGTGATTGTGCAATACACCGCCGTCTCCAGAGATGGAGAGAAAGTGTTCTGGGTGGTGCGGGAAGATGGAGGAAGGGTCTTCTACACAACTGCCGCCGGGGAGGAAGTGAAAGAGAGGAATGGGAGAGAAGATGTCCTGCAGAATGATGAGGAGCTGTTGGTTCTTCCTTCTCAGCGGTGCCGGATCCTCACCATCCGACGACGACGATAATTGCAAGAACTTCGTTTCTATTTCTCCGAAAATCAAAACTTTTTCTGTTCTCTGACAATTGATTGAAAATTTAGAAAGAGAACAGCTTCGGTTTTGTAAAGAAATGAACTGCGATTGCACTTTCTGATCAAATTTCATCGACAAAAAATATCTCCCTCTGGGATTCGATCTCTCGCCTTCGGGACTTGTGAATGTGCATTTACCAACTGCGCTGCCACCGCTTACTCCTTTGTCATATTTATGAAGTTTATATTCAGAAAGTGATTTCATTTCTAAAGACAATTTCGCCATTCTAATCAGCCTACTTATTTGAAGGATATTGGTAACGCAGTGTCCGTTAAATTGTGAAGAGAGCATTCATTTAATGCCTCGCCTTTTGATTGACAACGGTTGGTGACGAAGCCATGCAATTTGTTACGCGCCTAGGAACCAGACTCGAAACACAGATCGGGGTGCAGTGGCGGACGTATGGGGGGGGCCACATTGGCAAGACAACTTCATCTTATATTCATAATTTGACGAAGACTTCTTGTAATTTAGTCTGATCTGAGTGATCGTGGAATGTCCCACTCAGAGATTCATTATGTTTAAAATTATCCATCAATTCTGTAAATGCATAAGCTTACAAATAGACTGCATTCATGAAATGTGAGAAACACATAGCAACGTATTTGTTGAGAAATTGAGATTAGGGGCCCTATGCGGAGTCACAAAATAATATCAATGTAATTGTATTCAGGTATAATTTTTTTAGATAGAAAAAAAAATTTTTTTTAGATAGATTTTCGTACCAATTAAAGGTGAACGAAAAACTGCAGAAGTCATCTTCAAGTCGATTGTGGATAAACTGCGATCTGACGGAGTAGGTCTAAGCTACGACAACGCAGCCGTCATGGCAGGGGAACTTTCCGGAGTTCAGACACGTTTTCAAGAGGTTTCACAGTCTGCAGTATTCATTAACTGCTCGAATCACTCATTGAATCTCTGTTGTGTTGCTGCAGTAAAATCTGAGGTCAACATGGTCACATTCTTTTCTCGGATCGATGGCGTTTATGCGTTCTTTTCAAATTCAACGATCAGGTGGCAAGCACTGAGCAGCAATGGAGTACACATGAAACGTTCATGTCCCACGAAATGGTCATCTCATCACGATGCTGTTCGTCTGATTCGCGAAAACTTGATAACTATTATCAAGACTTTGGAGATTATGACTCAAGAGCCATACAACAGCGAAGCACGATCAGATGCATCTCATGTCCTTATTGAAATACAAGAATTTAACTTCATCACTTTCATATCATTTTGGGACGAAGTATTGTCTCCCGTTAATCGTTGCCAGAAGATATCACAGTCTCCGCAGACCAGCCTTCTCGTAGCTTGTGAGAGCATGGGAAATGTTGCTTTATATATCAAAGAACACAAATTGTGGAAAGAACCGTCATTGCAGCAAAGAAGATCTGTGAGAAGCTTGGAGTACAAGTTGAATCAAAAAAAGGAGGAAAATAAAGAAAATGCCTGGGGAGTTGGCTGAGGACACCGTCCTCACATCAGAACAGATGGTGAGGTGTACGATGTACAGCGCTCTAGATCATCTTCACAATGAAATAGCTAGTCGGAGCAATCGTCTTTACTTCTGTCAGCAAGAAGTTTAATTTTCTGCTTAACTTTGACTCTGACGTTCACCTGGCAGAGGCAGCTAATGTCTTTGTGGCAGACTATCCCGATTTTCTTTCTAGAGTTGTCTCAAGAAATAACCGATTTCAAGGTTTTAGTAAAACTGGAAACCAATGCTAGCGTTAATGCAGAATTTTTGATGGAACAGGTGCTCGCATTCGGTCCAAATGCTTTCCCTAATATGCTGGAAGCCATCAAAATTCTTTTGACAACTGCAGTGTCAGTGGCCTCATGTGAGAGATCATTGAGGATACATGTAGTACTTGCAAATGATCATCGCAGCAGCATGAAGCAAGATCGACTTAGTGCACTTGCTATCCTAAGCATTGAAAGTGAATTGACAACTGCCCTTTCAGAGCAAGATGTTCTCAATAAATTTTTCTCGAAAAAGAGGGGTCGAGGGGGATTGAATAGCAAATTATAAACGTTTTAGACCAAGTGATAGAACTTTCCGCTTTCTGACCACATTGCAGTAGATTGTAGTTGCTCTGTTCTTGTGTGCCCTGACTCAAATGAAGATTGACAACTCTAAAGATTGTGATTCAATGTTAAACTTCTGACAACAATTTTGCACTCCAAAACGGAGAAATCGGACTTATATGTAGCATTACGAAGATGCAAATTACCACAGAAATATTGCTCCAAATCATAGATACTAACTAGTACTAGATTTCAAAAATTTGCTAGAGTTGACAATCTCTGCTAGTCTGCCCTGACCCTAAGTCCCCGCGATTGTAAGCTATGTACATACATGAAATTGTCGTGATTATTTCTTCTTTCTAATAGCTGATAATTACAGTAATTTATGAAAACCATCACAGTTGTTTTTATTTAACTGAATGCATGCAGTATTTCTGATGATGAGAGTGTCTTCATCTTTTTTGAATGAATAGAAGAATGACATCCACGAATGTCATCGACGTATTAAAATGAGATGTACATTTAGGCCTATTTCATAAAACTGAACAATTATGCACATTGTACGCCAGAGGAACCGCTCATGTCGATAAGCGGAAAATGTGTCATACTCCATTATGGTTATGAGGTCATCACAGACGTACAGAGATTTGTCTAGTTAAGCTGCTGTTCTAAGTTGGATGAAATTTCATGGATAGGCTACTACTACTACCGGTGTGTCATGTATAATTAATGATCCAACAAAGACCTTGAAGAGAAATGCAATATTATTTAGGGGCGCAAATATTATAGGTTCTGCCTCGGGCGCCTGATTTCAAAGATCCGCCACTGTCGGGGTGACCACAGAATTAGATTCATCTGCGCGCGCTTCGTTTTCCTAGAAACGAAGGCTTATGTAGCCTTAATATCGAAATGGCACATCACAGAATTAGACAACTTGCTCCTTCTCAAATGGATAATTCGTGTATCACTTGCTATTGGAAATGGCAAACAATAAGCTGTCAGCAGAGGACACCAGAGCTAGTGAGAGATGCGTGCGTGCTGTGATACTTCGCACACACCACCTGGCTAGCATTCGATTCAGTGTATGCACTATACCAGGGGTTTCCCAAGTACGGCCCGCGAGGGGTTTTAATCCGGCCCGCCGCCTTCAAAATTATAAAACAAATGTCGAAAGACAGGCCTTGCCGAAATCATACAAAAACAAATATACTTTAACCCTTTTAACACGCTTGACAAATCTAGAGCTGAAACAAACGCAAGACGATGCTAATTGATAAGCGCACAAGATAAGCATTTCAAACTTGACTCGCGGATGAAAAATAGAAACACATGATCACTGCTGTCCTTCCGTCATATCGGTGCTTTCAACGACTGAGTTACAACACTCACAACCATGGATGAAGATTTTAATTATTAATTCATTGTTTATTTACATTACATGTATTTTGGTAAAATAAATAATTTAGAACCTTGGCCCGCGAAGCTTTAAAAATTCAGCAATGTGGCCCTCCGCTGGAAAACTTTGGAGACCCCTGCACTATACAGTGAGAAATGCCGAGGAGAGGATGCGAAAACGTGAACTAATTTTCGTACGCCTGCTACTTTCTTTAATAATGATCGGAGGGCCAACATTATGGAGAATATTTGTGCGCAATGATCTGAAATGTTCGAATCTGAAGGAATTTCGGCAATCGAAGCACTTTGCTGGAACTCACAGTAATCCGCAAGCGACGCACGACTTTTTTTCCTATCTCTGTAAGGTATAAGGAATTCCTTTTTGCCCACTTAATAGATTCCTCAGTGTGCCGTTGATTTCGAATTAATCACACTTCTAGCAAACCGAAGCAGATAAACAAAATATCTAAGTCGACTGTGCTGTTCCAATTGCCCTCAGGAAACTAGTGAAGTTAGTGGATCCACCCAGCGGAACCACTTCTATATGTAAAGTTGAATCCCCAACATACCACTCGACGTCTGAGTATTATTAGTTCGAAATACTAAACATGATTCCTCTGTGTATTTCTCCTCTTCATGCATGTCAAACACTTGATAGGTCAACTAGGCTGTATAAATGAAGAACAGATGCAGAATTCCAAGAACTTTCTTCGACGTCTCCGAAAATTGACGGTTGAGAATTTAGAAAATGAAAACTTTGAATTTTAAAGAAAACTACTTATTCACAAACTTCTGATGATCGTAGCAAAGTTGTGCGAAATCAGACTCGAACCTGTACCCTTCGGCTGTGTAGCCCACTCCTTTGCGTTCGTGTCTGTGTCACTACATCACTTCAGAAGTTTCAGCTGAACAAATATCAAACACAGAAACTCGACATCGTCTCCCAAAATTAATTATCCACTTAGTCACACTACTAATTCTCATACGATGATGAAAGTCATCCCACCCTAGTCGCCCGTCCATGGATATTTATGGATGATTTCATGCATGTATCAGAAATCAATCATGCATGGGAATGCATGATTCATGCATGGGAATGCATGATTCATGCATGGGAATGCATGATTCATGCATGAGAATGCATGATTCATGCATTCCCATGCATGAATATTATCCATGATCCATTAAGTATCAATGATTTATCAATGTGACATTTGATGTTGCTCAAAAAATCATGCATGATTTTACGATGCACTTGATGAAGTTGACCATGGTCCCCAGGAAGGTGGAGTGCGCTTTTAAACAGCACTATCGATACAGAATTGAATTCTCCAACTGAGTGTGGAATAGACCAGTTCGTGTTAGAAATATGCAATGATTCATTGCACTTGCCGACTGGGGTGCTCGTAATCACAAATGGGTTCTTCACATATATTTCTATTCAATTCATTTCTGGATCGATCATGCGGTTCAAAAAATGAATTTCACCAACCTGACGCGCCACTACGTTTTCATCAGTTGCATGGTAAATCATATCTGATTTGCATGCTAGAACTACCTGAAATTCACATATTAAGGAAATAATACATAGCTCATTATGGTATGAATAGATTTTATCTATAACAAAAAACAATTAATCAGTGTAAACATGGAGGCTACAAAACATAACGAAAAAAGTTCACTTCATATAACAAACTTGTTCGCTAGTCTTTCTCTTTACAAACATTGAGATTCTTCTGAAGTTGGATAATAAAAGCTAAATTAAGTTGCATAAAAGAAAAACAGAACAAACCTTCAAAAGAGTCAATTCAAAAAATTAAAATTGAATTGTTTTACATACTTTTATCCCAGGCACAGCTGCAGCAGCCAATTCAAAGTTCTGGGGTTTACTCTAACAAAATTTATAACTTAATTAAAAACAGAATTAAATTCAGTAGCCAACAGAAAAATTACATCTAATTCGCCTTTAAGAGACCTGTTAGCTGGCCTCTAGGATTCTATGAACTGGAATAACACACGGAAATGATAGATACGCCAAGACACATGCGTGTATTATGAAGTTGATATAATCTCACTGTATAATCCATGCTATACTGGGTCTAATATATATGAAATGCAATACATTCATAGACGACAAATTCACGAAGCATTCACGATAATCATGGTGACATAACGTTAGGACATTGCAAGACTTGAAAAATGCATATACACGATAGATGTAATGATTATCAGTAAGTCATCGGTATAATTTGCCATCATAAACAGCCACTGACACTTCAAGGGGCCATATATGTATAGTGATAAAACGATAGCCACGTTTGATGTCGAAGATTCTGACACACAAGTATGACATGCATAAACTCAATGGATTCCAAAAACACAAAAGATTATTTCGCAGTATTCATCCCATACAATTCGCACGAAATATTGAAAGATCAACCATAATCAATCCAATTGCACACATTGACGCAGTGATCAGCAGCGAGTACCGAAAGTTAATAGAGGACAAAGGAAGTAAAGCATCAAATGTGGAGATCACCACGAGCATTAACCACCTGCAACGAAACGAAAATTACAAGTATGTTATTTTAAAACCATTGTAGGGGCTGCTGTCTGCAATTGACGTCAAATAGGAGGGGGAGGGGCTTACTCAAAATTGGCATTTGATGTTTGACTTTTACTGATTAAGTCACCTTTTATGAATACATGATAGCAACTGTATACCAGATTTTCCAAAAATTCACACTTGTCTCTTTCAAATTTCGGGACACGCGCGGATCAGTAGACAGATTCTTTATTGATTTAAGATGACCAAATTGTAGTTGAATAGAATATCATTTTCAAATAATCATTTAATTGTTCCTCATAAACAGCCTATAAAAAATCGAAAATAGCTGATGCTGTTTGTGTTGAAAACATATTCTCAAATTTTCGTCGTCCCCTGACGCGGTCTGAGACAGACGAAAGTTTGGGAATATATTTTCAACAGCATCGGCAATTTTCGATTACTTAAAGTGATCATTTATTTCCATTCTTATTTCTAGTTCATTATGTAATCACGTGTTTTATATCTATCAATATTCGATAAACTCCTTTTATATCATCTACATCGTAGGCTACACTAAATGATGAAAGTCATGTAACGACTTAGAATTTCTGAGCTGCAGAGAAAAGAGAATGACCTAATCCCATTTTCAAACAGCCACAAATTTTGAAAATGATTCCTCTTTTAAAATACATACTTTAATATACAAGTAAAGAATGAGCTGCCAAACTCAGAAGCACCAATTATGACTTTCAATGAAATTGGAAGAACATGTGTATCCGGGAAAACGACCACCTTCAACGTCAATCCACACAAAAATGCCTGTTAAATGATCATAATAATTGCAACTTACCAGGAATAACGAGACCACTTTAATTGAGCTGCAGAAAAGCCCGAAACATCCCATGCAATTGAGAGAATCCGTGTAATGGGAAAACAACCATCTACAAAGAAGGGATTAAGTACAGACTAGTAGTAAGCAAGTGACAAACACTCGACCGGCGCCCCCCCCCCTCTGGAACGGCAGAGTGTCGTGGTCGGCCACCGTGGTGCTTCGGGTCTGAGTCCCCCCCCCTCTGGAACGACAGAGTCTGTCGTGGTGTGCCGGCCAGGTGGGTTCACAACATGTTCGCTGACTCCCCCCCCCTCTGCAACGACAGAGTGTGAGACTCGGATGTGTTGGTCTCGTATGGGTTGACGTGACCGACCGCCTAGGTTGACGTGGCCGACCGCCTAGGTTGACGTGGGCGACCGTCTAGGTTGACGTGGGCGACCGTCTAGGTTGTCGTGGATGGTGAAATGGCTGCCAGATTCGGATTCAGCGTAAAATTCTGCATCGGTAGGGTGAGTTTCAAGGCAATTGGCGAGAAAAAATTTTTCTTCAAAATTTTAACAGAGTTAGAATTTGGGACGTTTTGGTGTGTAGCGCCCAAACGAAGCATCGGATGAGAAAACGGAGGCCAGATTCGGAATCTACGTGAAATTTTGGGTTAGGAAGGATGTTTCCAGCGAAATCGGAGAGAAAAAATTTTCGGCTGACGTCCCCCCCCCCCTCTGGACAGCTTGCTTCGATTTTGGCTTCCAGTGGACGGATTTTGTCGTGCGATAGCTCGTTTGACAGCTAAGAGTGAGACAAATTCAGTGAAAGAATCGGCTTGTTCCTATCTGTCTTCGTTTAGATGTGAGACGCCATTTAAGATTTTGGGACATTGGTGAAAAACGACAGAGTTAGAATTTGGGACGTTTTGGGCTCTAGCTTCAAAACGAAGCATCGGATTGGAAAACGGATTTCAGATTTGGAATCAGCGTGAAATTCTTTATCTGTATAGTGAGTTTCAAGGCAATCGGCGAGAAAAAATTTTCAACATTTTTCGAAAAAACGACAGAGTTAGAATTTGGGACGTTTTGGTGTGTAGCGCCCAAACGAAGCATCGGATGAGAAAACGGAGGCCAGATTCGGAATCTACGTGAAATTTTGGGTTAGGAAGGATGTTTCCAGCGAAATCGGAGAGAAAAAATTTTCGGCTGACGTCCCCCCCCCCGCTGGACAGCTTGCTTCGATTTTGGCTTCCAGTGGACGGATTTTGTCGTGCGATAGCTCGTTTGAAAGCTAAGAGTGAGACAAATTCAGTGAAACAATCGGCTTGTTCCTATCTGTCTTCATTCAAAAGTTAGAGCGGTTACAAGATTTTAGGTCGGAGCTCGCTCACCTGAAAAAATCCTAAGTGTCAGAGTGGCTTTGTATGGGTAAAAATTTGAAAATTTTCCAAAGTGTGGAATTTCGACCTGGGACCGTCACCAAAACATTTTTCATCAAATTTTGAAATTTCACTGACGTCCCCCCCCCCCTCTGGACAGCTTGCTTCGATTTTGGCTTCCAGTGGACGGATTTTGTCGTGCGATAGCTCGTTTGAAAGCTAAGAGTGAGACAAATTCAGTGAAACAATCGGCTTGTTCCTATCTGTCTTCGTTTAGATGTGAGACGCCATTTAAGATTTTGGGACATTGGTGAAAAACGACAGAGTTAGAATTTGGGACGTTTTGGGCTCTAGCTTCAAAACGAAGCATCGGATTGGAAAACAGAGACCAGATTTGGAATCAGCTTGATGTTATTGTCCAATGAGGATCATCATCCAATGAGAATCAAGCATTTCTTTATAAATAGCGAGCCTTCCACAGTGAGAATCATTCCATCGTTGAATCACACGAGTGACGGACGCACATTTTCTCTCTCTCTAGTTCCCTGTTCTATTACCCAACTAAAATGGTAAGTCGCTACTTCCCTCCCTCTCCTCCCTTGAACGTAAACTTAATACAATCTTTTTTCATTTTCAGGCATCTACTCCATCTGCTGCACTAGTAGGACAAAATGGCGGTCAAACGTTACAAGGTTCGCTACGGTCAGATCATCTACAACTGAGGCCAGTGGAAGAAACATCCAAGGTACATAATCCTACACCGCTACAGCGTAAATTTAAACAAGCCTTGCGTTATGATGATCATAGCGTAGTACTCCAAACGGGAATGCACCCTTCCACGGATGTCAAGATAATGCACAATCAGTATGGGGACTACATACTGATCCCCGTGAGTCCGTACATTCGCCACCAACTTGATATTATTGAGGAGTACGTGACATTAAATATGGACATTCCTACTCCTCTTGCTCAAGAGTGGAAGGCGAGAGATGACAAGGATACTCCCTATAGAAAGATTTGGGATGGTAATCACATTTGCCTACCGGTATCACATTGGTGTACTTACTATAAGAAGGATGGAGATCATTCAATACCCATCAGATGTGATGAGCTCGGAGAAGGTACTTGGGATATCCTTTTCAAAGTGAATGGGCTATATTATGGTCGACACAAGGATAATAAAATAGCCTCTCTCTCCATGCATATGGAATCCATTTTATATATTCCGAAACCACCCAACGTGGACGACATAATTGATCAAATCCTTAACAGCAGTGGTACGAAGCGCAAGTCGGAGAAGAATGCTACATCAAAACGCAAATCAAAGAAGGAGAATTACTAGTCCTTTCCTAACTCTACCCTATGACAATTCGCTTATGTGCTTTGAGTGTCGTAGACGTGGTCTTATTAGATACATTTTACTTCTTCGTTGCCATCATATCATTTGTGTATTTTGTCGTGAAAAGCATCGATGTAATTCTTCATTTTGTAATATGTTATAGAACGGTTCCTTAGATGTGTAAATTTCCGTTTTAGGCTTCTATCATCATTTTTATGGATTGTGAGGGTGAACCTGTACAGGAGCTCAGTGCTATTGCTATGAACAATTGGACATATCAGATTGTTAGTGTCTATCATCAACATGCCCAACTGTGATCCCAATGTTGATCAATGGGCGAGAAAACACATGCAGGGACTTAATCTGAAATATTTGCAAGACTATGGCTTTTCTTGTGAGAGTGCTCTTCTTATTGACTTTAAACGATGGTTAGCTGCTTTCAATGTTTATACGCATCTTTTGTAATAATCCTGGTAAGGAGAGGAAAGTATTTCCCAATCTAATCATTGATGATATTTTGCTCCCGCCTTGGATAGTAGAGTGAATCAACATTATCATGAATTCACGAAACGTTTTAAGGATTTGTGTGTTCCTATTTTGTCTGTTCGTTGTAGTAGCTACGTTCATAACCAATGCTTCTTTCCTCCTTACCTCAACACTGCCAAAGTCCTGTATGGTTATCATTGCTCGCTGTATGATAGTTATCACTGTATCTATTTTATCTCTTTCAAACCATTGATTTATAATGCATGCTTGTTACCGTTATTCAATAAATGTTACTATGAGAAGAGTTGTTGTTTTCATGCAATGGATGGGTTAGTTAAAGGGCGATCATGTCTTTCTCAAACGACTGCGGAACATTACGTTTTCATAGGCAAAGTTTAAAAGGAGCTGTTCAAGATTATGTGATTAATTTTCATAAAGATGAGACCGACATCGAAGCAGTGGTCGATGATGCTAGCACTCTATTTCTAGAGTTAATGAATACATTCTCTGATAGCATTGTCATGGCGCGATTAGTTGCGAAAATTAAGTTTAGTCATTTTGGAAAGGAAGAGGTGGAAAGTCGCTCTTTCCATTTTGCTTCTTATTCAATGGAAGTGGTAGATCACTCCGAAGAATTTTTTAAAAGACATATGATAAAAATTGCTGAACGTCTTAACGCATTTAACCATCATGGTAGCAGTCTAGTGTTTGAAGCGATTTCAGATATTCACATTCAACTTTCCATAAAGAAAAATTGAAAATGCAGTGGTACTTGATTGTAGCACAACTGGTTTTCGAGCTATGTCTGCTCACTCTCGAAGTATATTCCTTCTGTACATGCGTCTATTATTTAGAAAAGGCTAGCAAATTCATATCTTCAAAAAGACTTGCTATAGACATCAGTAACGGTGAAACTATGTGTTGCGATGTATGTAAGCGAAAGGATGGAAATGAAAAGCGCATCTTCAAGAGATGTAAGCATGCTTTTGTCAACGCTGTTTCATACGTAATTGCATTCAACTTTGCCAATGTAACCACTGTGACATTGCTCATTTCGAGTGTCACTTATGTCGCAATAGTTAGTACCTATGCAAATGTGGTAAAGATAGGTTTTAGCAAAGACTAACACGGAAAATGGCGAAACGTAAAATGACGAAACGTAAAAGTCAAAAGTTTTCTTCAGCCATTCAAGCTCTCCGACGAATGAAAGCAAATCAGCGATACAATGCTATACGACATGCTAACGATAAATTCATTTGTGAAATTATTTCTCATGTGAGGAAGTTGAGGACGAAGAAATTAGCGCCAAAACAACGAAAGTTACTTAAGCGATATGCTACGAAATTGCGTTTCATCTCCAATCCTAAAGTCGCCCTTCAAAGAAAGAGGAAAACTCTAACACAAAAGGGCGGTTTCCTTTCAGCAATACTTCCAATGATAGCACCTGCCGTGGGCAACCTATTGGGAAATATCTATGGCTCTAAGCGTTAATTATGCAAATGTTGAGTCTCAAAGTAATAAAATGGATTTCAGACTTCAATGTGATAAAGTTCTGACTGTATCAGGTCCATCTCATGCAGGTAAAACTGTTTTCACGCTGAATTTATTGGATAAAAGAAGGGAGTTGTTTAAGGAGCCTATCAATCGAGTGATTTGGTGTTATGGTATTTATCAACCGTCGCTGTTTCAGGAATTGCAAAGTCGCAACTTTATTCGACATGAAGGAATTATTCCAGTGGATAAACTTCAGTCTAATGATGTTGTTGTATTGGATGATTTATTAAAAGAAAGTAAGAATTCAAAAGATGTTACAGATATGTTCACTCGCGCAGCACACCATAAAAGGTGTTTTATCATCTATATTACACAAAATTTGTTTCCTGATGGAAAAGAAGCTCGTACACGAAACCTGAATACACACTATTATACTATTTTCAAGAATCCGCGAGATAAAAGTCAATTTGAAATTTTAGCGCGACAAGTTGCCCCCAGAGGATCAAAAGCCTTAATTGAAATTTTTCAAGCAGCTACTGAAAAACCATACGGTTACTTATTCATTGACTTTACGCAAGAGTGTCCGGAAGAATTTAGATTTCGAAGTGATATTTTGAAAACTCCCATGATTATCTACAAACTATGAGTTCTTATTCTCGCATGATTGTTATTCCTCAGGATGAATATGTACAATTGACTGCCATGCAGCAAGTAAAGCAACCTCTTGCAAATCAAATGTATAGGAAAGAAATAGATTATCAGCAAAATGTTCACATCAAAGATCCACATCGTGCTGTATTATTACAATCGGAAACTGTTGAGCAATTGAAAAACTTGAAGAATAAGATGCGTGACTCTGTATCGACTGCTACACCTTTAGCATCTCGCGCACATGCCATATCTCTTTTCAACAGTATTGAACCCCATCTCAATGTAAATGATAGAGGAGAAATCATTACAGATGAAAATAAAGTGATTGATGCTTCACGTTATGAAGACTTGATTCAGTATGCGACACGTAGAAAGCGCCGTCAGGGCTATGTTCCACCTGGTTGGTCATACTTTCTTAAACTATTGAAAAAGCATAATGTGCCAAAATTTGCTTTAAATAATGAGACATTGAAAGAACTTGATTCAACAGTGGCTACTACTCCAATGCTTCAGGCGATGAAAATGCCAACAAATTGGTTTAAGGCGTCACCTGCTACATCCCCTCCCACACTCACTAAGCAAACAAGAGGAAGAACTCGACGTAGATCTACATCGCCACTAAAACTGGTAAAAGGAAAACGTAAAACAGCTCCTCCCAGGAAATACATGTTCTCAGACTATTAATATGAAGCAGATGTGTTGCTTGCCATGTAATGAGCCGCCAGAGGTGAATGTCGTTGTCACTTGCACTTGCTGCGCCAGCTCTCATAATGAAACCCCTAAGCAATGTGAACACGATCGCAAAACCGCTAAAGCTAAATGCTGCAGTTGTTGTAAATGTAGAAAGGCAAGAAAACAAAAAGATGAGAAGGAGGAAAAAGAGTCAGCCGTCATCGACTGAACGTTTGAAGTCAATCTATTATGATGTAAAACATCCGGCAGGATTTGCATCTATCAAGAAATTATCAAAAGCGAGCGGTCTTCCACAATCACAAGTGAAACGATGGTTAAAGGGTCAGGCTACCTATACACTCCACAAACAAGCGAAAAAGAAGTACCGCACCCGCCATTATATTGTTCATGACATCGATGAACAGTGGCAAGCAGATTTGTGCGATGTTGCCTCCATTTCAAAAACATAACTCGGGCAATAATTTTATTTTAACCGTCATTGATATTTTCTCGCGTTATGCGTGGGCTCAACCTTTAAAACTAAAGAAGGGAAAGGAGTAGCAAAAGCATTCCAAACATTTTTCGAGAAGGTCGCATTCCAAAAAGAATTCAGAGTGATCAAGGAAAAGAGTTTGAAAATCAGCATGTGACAAGATTATTTGAGAGGCATGACATTGAGTTGTTTAGTGTAAAGAGCGCTTATAAAGCTGCACTCGTTGAACGTTTTAATCGCACATTAAAAAATCGCTTGTGGCGACATTTTACTGCCAACTTGACACAAAATTGGACAAAGGTTCTACAAGATACACTCCATGCCTACAATCACTCTATCCATCGTTCTATTGGACTCAGACCAGTAGATGTAAATGCTGACAATGTAGATAAAGTGCGCGAATCATTCCAACGTAAAAAAAACGCACTCATGTGAAAAGTGATGTGAAAATTGGCGATAAAGTTCGTATCTCAAAAGTGAAAAGTGTTTTTGCTAAAGGGTACCTTCCGAATTGGACAGAGGAGGTATTTACAGTATCAAGGATTAATCAAAAAGACTCTCCGACCACCTACAAGTTGAAAGATTACGATAATGAAGAAATTGAGGGTAGCTTTTACCGCGATGAGATTGAGGTAGTCACTGAAAGTGAAACATATTTGGTAGAGAAAATCATTCGATGTAAAAAACGGCAAGGTGAAGAATGGTGTCTTGTTAAATGGGTGGTTATCCTTCAAGTATGAACTCTTGGATGCGTCGTGCCGACATCTTTCATATAAGTGATCGACAGTGATTTACATGCAAAGTTGTAAACTAACAATGTTTAGGTTTGAGCTATGAATCCAACTGCTCATTTTATTCACGACCTCCTATGTAAGTGGCGGAGGACAAATTTACATCGGTGCTCGCCGCCAACGTGGACGGTAGCATACTTGGTGCACTGAATCTGTTGGTAGCACCTCTTCATATCCAATGTCGGTTGTTTAAAGAATTTTATATCTTTTGAAAACGAAAATGTTTTAAGTAATGCCGTTGGCTTTGCTGGTGATGTTGCTAGTGATCTTTCCAGAGGTAGAAGTTTTAAGAGCAGTTTGTTGAATCGTGGGAAGGAACGCGGTTTAAAAACATTGAAGCAGTCCATTGCTGGTGTTACTTAAGGTAAGTAATCAACTAAACGAATGAATAATGGAAGGTGGATACATCGCGGATCTTGTAAGGTGCGATCTTCAGTCAAAAGGCATTCACGCAAACGATCGCAGAGGCTCTAAGTCATTCATCAGGCGCTAACGACGACGCTGCTATAACTTCTAATCATGGAGTGTAAAACTTCCGGTTTTTGTTTGTTCGATCAACAAGCCATACAGACAGATATTCTTAGTTCAAGTATTGTAGATTATCATCCTCGAACAGCTGAGAATGATGGCCCCATTGAATTTGTTATTCCTGGTGGTAGTGATGACTACATAGATTTGAGTTATGCGATGCTTGATTTGAGGTTTAGAATTCAGCAAGCAGATGGAACTGCTATTGACGATGCACATAAAGTTGGACTGAACAATTTACCATTGACTACATTACTTCGTGATGTTTCTCTAACGATTGGAGAGCAGCAAGTGGAAGGTGGTCAAAGCGATTATCCCTATAAATCATATTTCAATCATGTATCACAGTTTCATCCAGCAGCACAAAAAAGTCATATGGAAGCCATGGGATGGTACAGAGATGAAGCAGGAAAATTTGATGTTTGAAACATAAAACCAGACTGGCTTTGTAAAGCGTATCTGCTACTGATTAAAGATAGTAGAGTATGTCAGCTAGTCATGAGTCCGCTGAAATTTAGACTTCTTTAGACAGTCAAAGTTTTTACTGTGTAATACCAGCATGCGACTCAAGCTGACATTGAATAAGCCTGAATTTGCGCTGAATGCATTTGCTAAAGTTGACAATTTTAGAATTCATGTGGAAGATATTGCACTTTACTTTCGTCGAGTAGTACCGAATCCAAGTGTCATTAGAGGGCATGCTGAAGGCCTTAACCGCCAAAATGCCATTTACCCCATTCAGCATACAAAGCTTCTCACCTTTACAATTCCGACAGATCAAAAGAGTTTCATGAAAGATGGCCTCTTTCCATCGGAAGCACCGAAGCTCCTCATGGTGGCAATGGTTGAAAATGATGCATTTAATGGTAATATAAAGAAGAATCCTTTCAATTTTAAACACAATCAGTTAAGTGAAATTGTTTACGTGTAATTGGTGTGTAGTAATCCTGGTCCACCCTACAAACCAGATTTTGCTTCAGATCAATTTGTGCGCAGTTATGTTGATTTTATGGATGTTTTTGGCTTTTACAATACGGATGACACCAACGGACTGACTATGAAAGAGTTTAAGAGTTGGAGCATACTATTTATGCATTTGATTTGACTGCTGACAGCGATATTAGTGCACCCTATCGTCAAGCGAACGTGCCTCATAATATTCGTTTGGATTTGACGTTCAAAAGAACACTACCTGAGACGATCAATGTATTAATTTATGCAGTCTTCGATTCAAATATTGAAATTAAAAAGTATCGTGGACGTGTTTCTTCAGGTCATAATCGTTAATGAGTTGGTTGACTGCTGACGATATTAAGACTAAAGTGCAGCGTAATGCAGACGAAGCGACCGATTGAAAGCTTTCGATTAATGGTCTATTTCACTCGATACACTTACCACTGCAGTAAATCACTATCCCATCTTTATTGTGCTAAACACTCATTCACAGAATTTAGGCGGTGAGCATTGGAAAGCGATCTTTATTGGAGAAGACCGACGTGGTGAACTATTTGACTCTCTTGCTCAACCTCAAATATACCAACACAGCAGTGGTTGAGAAAACATACGCGTCAATATCAGCGAAATGAACGCATACTACAACATCCCACTTTCATCAACGTGTGGGGACTTTTGTACTTGTTACTTCATCATTTTAAAAACGTTTACATGTATCTCGATTTGCATCTATTATTCAAAACTTTTCATGTAATCCATCCTCTAATGAAAAAATGATTTGTAAGTTCTATCATGATTTGAAATAAAAACAATCATGTTGGAAAAAATTAGTTTTTTATTTTACAATCCGCTGGGTATCGTACATAACTCAATGAGATAGTCTAGGATTTATTTGATTGTTCATGAGATTTTAGGTTCCAAGTTAATGATCACTTTACTATTATGAAAGATTGCCACAGGCACAGGCATACCAACATACTAATGGAAGAGGAGCTTGCAGGAAAAAGTTCGAGGTTCATAACACATAACTGTAACTGCTGGTACGAATCTTTCAAAAATGATAGACTGTCACTCAATTGAGTAGAGATCACCATATTGTCCACAGTCAGATTCGACATCACACACCTCTCCCTTCATTCCATATCCGACACGTAGTAGTCTTTGTAGCCCCTTCTAAGCGATTGACTGCGCCGATGAATGAGAAAAGGGCGCCGAGAATCTGTACAGTCCCATTTGGAGAAGAGTTGAAGATTCTCGTGAATTGTTCATCTTCACCACTAACATTTGAGGTCGGCCCGGGTAATACTTGCTGTTTGGAAGCTGTTGGGTCGTAATGTTGTGAGATCGATTGTGGTGTACGAGTCTGAAAGCGACGGAGAATGTTGGCACTGATGGTGTAGCGATGGCGCTTCATGAATGTAAAGATATGAGTAAATTGAGCGATGTGACCTTCCTTTTATACTTTGTACAACCCAACTTACCTTGATGAAAATGTGAAGTTAGTATGAAGAGTTGGGAATTCGATAGAGTTGAATTCGCCGATTGTTGACGCGCAGCCAGATCGCGATTTCCAATACGTGAATGTCTTTTCATATAGAAGTATTTCAAGTCCTTCATGATATGATGTAGAGATTGAGAAATGTACGATAAGATATAAGCAAACGTCTCTTTCATCACATTTCCAGTTGAATCTGTCTGAAATAGACGTTTACGATCAATGATCCGTTTCAATACGTTGTAGGGGAATTCTATTTCCAACTCATGGTGCGTGGTTAATCATATTTGATTAAGATTTGCATAGTAGGGCGATGAACTCACGACGAATAAATGTCATGATGGAGCGATGTATGTATCTTCTATACTTCTCCCCAATTGTATTTGCGAAATGAGAAACAGTTTGCGGAATGAGGAATGGTAGATAGATTTGAATTTCATTTCTGGTATGATGTTGAAGCCAAACTTGATCACCCAAGGAAGATGAATCTTAAGGTTTCAATAAAATATTCGATCAAATCCCTCATGATTATCATTGAGTGTTGACAAAATTGTCGCAGGGGGGGGAGGGGAAGGGTGGGCGGCTCATGTTATGTAAATTCCTCTTGAATGTATGACCATGAGAATAAAGGGAATTTTTTGAAATGTACGTTTCCATCACGATCAACTACTAGATATATTGGTAGAGAGTCACATAAATCCAAGTCTATCATGATGTAGATATGCAAAGTTGCAGATTAGCTTAATTAATAAAAATGTCGTTTTATCATATTATTCTTATCAATACGGCTACAAAAGAGAATTACTAGTAATCGAGCCGCACTCTTTTTCTTTCCTACTACCCATCTGGATCTTTATGCACAACAGCTCTGATAATGGGGATTGCGGAACGTGGTGGATGTCACTCAACTTGTTTATAGCAACTGTGTCTATACTTTTGATCATGAGGTGATGACTATTAATATGAGGCGTACAGCTGCTTATCAATGTGAAAAGGGGTGCCGAGTATACATTCCACAGTGGTCAAATAAAGATCTCTTATCATGTAAAAAGTTTATATATGATTTCTTGAATAAGTCGTTTGTAAACATAGTGTCCCAATTTACGTCCGCAACAATGATGATTATAATTAGGATACTTTCATGGAGTTGAGAATCGAGATTGGATTGTTGGTTTTTAAGATCCAAGTTTAAGAAGAATATGATTGTAGGCTACTCAGCTAGCGCCTTACACAAGCTATGATAATTGTTCAACGTTTATTACCACATAAGTGGTCATAAATCAGTTATATATAATGCGAGAGGAAGCGGTATTATGTAGTATCTTTATTCAAGAAATGAGAGATTGAAGACGTTGGTGGAAGAGATTGTTTAGTGGGTGTGAGTACCAGAAAGACAAAAACTATGAACTCCTGAAACATTATTTGAAGAAATTTGAAATTTATCTCACTCTTCGAGTTGATGGAGTTTAAAACATCTAGTGGCGGAACATTGAGCTTATATTCAAATCATCTGAATCATGTTATTGCAATGAAGCAAATTATAAATGATGATGATATTCTAGTGTATTAGTTTGTTCAAAAGAATTTTCATCAGTTCTTACGACATCTGATTCTGCAGTCTGTTCATCTGGGCAAAATTACTGATATGCAACATTTACCATGTGTAAAGGCCAAATCAATTTGATACAGAATGGAGTGGATTCGTATCTTTATACAGAAAGTGTGTAGAGCCTTTTGGATGGGTAGGTTTCGTTACAATTGAAAACAATGAGTGTTGATGCCTCGCACATTATTACTTCGGTTAAAAATTGGTTGTAGATATGATTTAAATTGGAAGTGATTGTGTTGATAATGAGCAACATTGATTTTTCCAGATTTTATGAAATAAAGAAAGGGTTACTTTGTCTGCTCACTATAAGTGGAAAAGGTATTGAACGGTAAAAAACAAAAATAAAAATATTTAAAATAACATATCATAATAATTATTTGAAACAAAATAGAAGGAAATAAAAAATTTTATTAAAATGTATATTAAAATAAAAAAAATTAATATTTTATTTTATTATTAAATAATTATTCATTTATAATTATGGATTTTTTTATTTTTATTATTTAAAACTCTAATGCGACATTTTGGGTTGAGTTTTTTTTTTTGTTGGGTTGTGTTTGAATCAATAATATCTTTTTTTTTTAAATTTAAAGTGGTAAGTACCGGTCTGTGATACCAAATAAGCTAGCGCAGACTATTGTCGCTATCGCGGTGCACCGCGTAATTAACTATTTTCAGATATATTCCAATATTGGTTGAAGATGGTACGTGTTGGGAGACTGTTGAAGCTCCATTGATGCTTAGCAATGGATACCATACCAGCCACTCAAAACGCTGACAAATAGTGTATTTTATCTTGAGCATACTTTCAAGAACGATTAGTGGGCATTTATACATCAAGAGCTGATAATCACTATACTACATCAATCACAAAATTTGATATTGCCCATATTATGGACGATGCTGGGTTGCGTTGTTTCTCGTTCAAGTAAAGATGCTGGGCTGGTTGTAAGGTATCTCAATCATTTCCGAATGAAGGAGTATTAATGCCACGTATGCTAATATATTTTTCAGTGATTTGGGAATATTTGGAAGTTGAAAATAGTGGACTAGGTGTAGTATCTTCTTGCAGTAATGCTTCTTATGTTAAATTTCACTGAAATTAAACCATAAGAATAGCGAGTAGAATTAAA
>CAJQUW010011151.1:0-12500 GCA_907163375.1 Prostheceraeus crozeri
ATGGTAATTTGTGTCCATGTATCGAAGGAATTTTGTCAAAAAGTCGACAGCAAAAACAGTCTCAACATTCTTGTACATGTGGGTTAAAAGTTAATAACAATGAAGAGGTAGTCAACAAGATGCGGTTACTAAGGAATGCTTGCACACTTTCCTGGCGTGATGAAGAGGCACCCGTGCCAAAGATATATAGCGATAGTTTTCAGACAAGCAGTGACTATTTCGTTGTATTTGATGGACATGTTGCTTCACAAGAACACAAATTGAATAAAGCACAGATTTAAACATGGTGAAACACCTCAAAAGTCACAAATTCTTTTTAACCATTGCAAGCATTTTGCTTCTCTCTGTTAACAACACGAATATACAGTAACACACATAATAACGTGAGATATCGTCGCGAATCGCTAAAAGGCTCTATGTGCAAAAAGTCAACTTTTCAGGAGGACGTTTATGCGATCTCTTTGAAACAAAACGCAATAACAAGAAAAAGTGAAATAGCCAGTTACATCTCTTAACACTACTTCTAACACTGTCAAAGGATATTTCTGCAATGAGGGTCCTGGCAGTTTTGGAGGAACCCATTTTGAAGGACACGTTTGCAAGTGCACCGATTTGATGTTCTTCAGAAACTTTATTGAAAATGTCTAAATATCATATATTTTTCGAATGCTCCCTCGGGTTAGACAAACTCAAAAGATGGCTGTGTTGCACTTGATATCAGTTTAGTTGTACAAGCCTAGCCACAAGTTGATCTAATTTTTTGTTTTCCTACCAGTTCATCTCTAAAAAGCTTATCAAAGCACCAAATACTTCATCAATTAAAAGCAAAACAATTGACGCGTTCCTCCATTCAGAGGCCTACATGTAAATTCCTGATGGTTGAAAACATGTAGCTAATCCATGTACATTGTCCTACATGGGCACCAAGTGTAATGTAGGCCCCTACATGTAGCCTAGAGAGTCGCCTTTGCGTGATCAGTTGCATATTGTGCACTAACTTGCATGGCAATACATACGATTAAACGAATCTTATTCCACTGTATAATGTGAGTGCCTGTAGGCTATGCAATAGATAATGACAGCTCTGCCATAAATGACGCAAAAGTCTAATTCTAAACCATGGCCTAATTTTGACATTGCAGTCCGTCCCCTTTGCTAACCCCTCATACACTCAGTTATAATAGTCTACTTATAGGTTTTTGGGTAGAGGAAGCATACCCGCTTAAGATTCATTGAAAACATACTGGGTATGTAAAAAAGTTGTTGTGTTTAGCAGAATAGCAGCAAATGATGATAACAGAATGAACCACAATCAAACTGTGTAATCACAGCAGATGTCGTTTATCATTGAACTTAAGGTAGCCTACCAATCCCAGCCCAACCGCATGGTTTCAAATTGGATCATAAATGCTCTCAACAAAATCAAACTTGAAATCAGGAAGCAGAAACATCACTTGCAAGCACCCATCAACACTACAATACCAACAAGACACTTACAATCAAACTACACACAAAGCCTACAAGTCATACCTTACAAACATTCGTTAAAGACATCACTTATCAAAGAATCATAGAAAGAGTGGTAAGTGCCATAGCATGATACTCTTCATTTTTTGAAGCTCCTCCCACTTCAACTTGGGAAATACCCAAGCTCTCTAAAAGAAGTCGGGATGTTTGACAGTTCATGTACTGGGCCCCCCTCGTCGTTCGTAGTAAGCAGTATTCCAAATCCTCTGTTTGCCTCAACTTAAACTATGAAGATCCGTCGCACTTGTCAGAGCATACTGCGTATTGTCTTGCACAGAGGGGACGACCGTAGTATTGCCAGGCCGTAATTGACTTAAAGTTTGAAGGACGATTGTCAAAATCCTGAAGAAATCGTGATTGCATGTTGTATGCGATAATAGGATTTCGCTCTTCCTAGGCATTTGTCATTGAGGTGGTAGAAAATCAATGGGTAATAAAGAGGATCGTATCAATTTCTTTTCAATCGTTGCATGACAGAAATCGAACCGCCATCATCGTATGGCCACGGCAAGAACATTGAATAATCACATCTTCACTCTTTGCTCAAATCAAAGGTTTTAACAACGAACTCGAGAGCAAACTTAGTTTTCTGTTTTTGGTAAGTACATCCATCACTGATCAAAACAAGCATTCTTCAATGACCTAAACCCCAAATGTTTTTGCCTTGAATGTCTCCTTTAATGTAATCAATGAATGCAGCTTAACGAATTCATTGGCAGTTACCTGTCCTTCCGCGTCTTGCTAACGTACAAATCGGCATCTCTAGTCACCATGTCATAAAATGTGAAATTGTAATTTGTAGTTTCTGCTTGAAGTAACAAGGCCGAGGCTTGACTACTGACATGTCCAACACACTTTGTAGGTCCATGGTACTCGCCACTATTTTTCCCATTGGATCAAAACATGCATCAGATTTTTATCTGGTTCTTTGCTTCTCTGGCTTACATCATTGGTATTCGATTGTGGAGAGAATATGCTTCAAAAGACAAATTTCCCGGCCGCGTGGTGACAAGCAGCTGATCGCACTGGTCCTTTCGAGGGTGGTGGAATGACGACATTTCTTTTTCTTGGCAAGCTTGAGAACATTGTCGCGTGAGGGCGAGGAATTGTTGTCGTCCAAAATCCCACCATGCTCATGTAGGTCACAGTGAAGGTTTGCGTACGACTTGAAAGATGCATTCAACGATATTTTTTTCTCGACGTGGATGCCCTACAGTTTAGTGGCTTGGCACAGGCAGGAAGGACTATCAATAAATGTCCCTCTGCCTTAGAAATCTTTGTCCTGCTCGAGCAATCATGTCCGTGATTTCTGCTCTGGAATTCCTGGGTGGATGACTTTCCTCCACACCGCTGAGGTGATTCTCGCCCTAATTGCAAATGTACTAAGGAACATGGCCCTCTACAAAACATTGACTGCGACAACTCCACTTCTGATTTCCAGATGGTATTCAAAACCGGTTTTTCCTTCATTGCTGATATCTATTTTCTCTTCAGCATCTGGTCTCCTTCTTACAGATTCCCGTCATCCTCAATAAAATTGGGCATGATAATAAATCCTCTGTTTCCTCCCAAGTGCGAAGACTCCAAAAATTCGGTTGAACAGCTCGAACCGTCTTTTCATCTGATACACTAAACTGCCAACAAACCATCGATCTAGTCCCACTTGCACTATGATGTTGACTATGAATTACATCGAACTCCAAGACGCCTCGTGATGATCTGAATAGTATCTTGACGAGCAACTCCTGACCACAACTATCAATATTGAATATCATAGTTTATCACCATGCAGTCTAGATAGGTCCGACATTCTGCGTTTATGACCATGAGCAGATAAATGTCAGATCACTACATGGAGGTTCTACATTAACACAATCAAAGGTCATGGCATCAGGCCAAATCAAAACTCACATCAGCTACAGGAGAAAACGTATCACATCACATCACAGAACACTCAAACAGTAGAGACGATACACATCAGGGATCAGATCGAGGCAGTACAGTAGGGACATGCACATCAGATCAACATCGGAGGCAGTAAGCAGTTAGAGACGTGCACATCAGGATCAGGATCGAGTCAGTAGCAGTAGAGACATGCTAGCATCAGGATCAGTATCGGAGGCAGTAGCAGTAGAGACATGCAACATCAGGATCAGAGATCGGAGGCAGTGGCCAGTAGAGACTGCACATCAGATCAGGATCGAGGCAAGTAGCAGTAGAGACATGCACATCAGATCAAGTATCGAGGCAGTAGCAGTAGAGACGTTGCACATCAGCGATCAGGATCGGAGCATTACAGTAGAGACATGCACATCAGATCAGATCGGAGGCAGTAGCAGTAGAGACATGCACATCAGATCAGGATCGGAGGCAGTAGCAGTAGAATTACGTCACATCAGGAATCAGGAATCGAGCAGTGGCAGTAGAGACTGCACATCAGAATCAGGATCGGAGGCAGTAGCATAGTAGACTTGCACATCAGGGATCAGGAATCGGAAAGCAGTGGCAATAGAGACTGCACATCAGAATCAGGAATCGAGGCATACAGTAAGACATGCACATCAGGATCAGATCGAGGCAGTACATAGAGACATGCACATCAGGATCAGGATCGGAGGCAGTAGTCAGTAGAGACGTGCACATCAGGATCAGATCGAGGCAGTAGCAGTAGAGACGTGCACATCAGGATACAGGATCGGAAGCATGGCAGTAAGACTGGCACATCAGGATCAGGATCGAGGCATAGCAGTAGAGACGTGCACACCATCAGAATCAGATCGAGGCAGTAGCAGTAAGACGTGCACATCATGATCAGGTATCAGGATCGCAAGACACTATCAGTAGAGACATGCAAATCAGATCAGGATAGAGGCAGTAGCAAGTAGAGACATGCACATCAGGATCATGATCGGAGCATATAGCAGTAGAGACATGCCAACTCAGGATCAGATCGGAGGCAGTAGCAGTAGAGACGTGCACATCAGATCAGGATCAGGATCGCAAGACACTATCAGTAGAAGACATCAAATCAGATCATGATAGGAGGCAGTAAGCAGTAGAGACATGCACATCAGATCATGATCCAGGCAGTACAGCATAGAGACGTGCACATCAGGAGCAGATCGGAGGCCATAAGCAGTAGAGACATGCACATCGAGGAATCAGGATCGAGTCAGTAGCAGTAGAGACAATGCACATCAGGATCGAGCAGTAGCATAGAGACATGCCCATCAGATCAGATCGGAGGCAGTATGCAGTTAGAGACATGCACTCTCAGGATCATGATCGGAGGCATTAGCATAGAGACATGCACATCAGGATCAGGATCGGAGGCAGTAGCATAAAGACATGCACATCCAGATCGGAGGCAGTAGCATAGAGACATGCACATCAGGATCAGGATCGGAGCAGTAGCATAAGACATGCACATCAGGAATCAGAGATCTACACCATAGTACGTATTGAGACAGCCTCTTGCAGAATTTCTTGCATGCATGTTGATGTTCTTCTTTTCTTAACTGGTATTTTCAACGTAAGAGCGGCCTGGAGGCACCTCTTCCCATAAGCTATCGCTGATAACGCTGATCGTGATCGTGTGCGGTTGTGTCTGAATTTGTCTCTCGTCGTCCATCTTCGTTTTCCATCGTTCATTGTGATTTTGCTATCATTATTTGTGGCATTTCATATCATCGTGATCCTCATCTCATCGATAGTCATTTTCTGCCATCGTTATTTATGCAAAATTCCTGTGGATCAAGTGATAAAGTGATATAATAAGTGATTATAAGTGATTTTATCCTTTCTTCTTGAACTGTTCTCTGTACTGCGACTGTATCAGCTGGAAGATTACGTCATAATATCGCGCCATATCATCGCGCTATTGTGTTGACTTGCACTTATCTAACTGTTACATTCCCAAACGGAGAATCGATTGTTTGCATGGTATATCGGCTAACAAGCTGGCTGTGCTTGGAATGAAGGTACAGAGTTCGAACTGCCCTTTTCAAGCAATACGTTTCGGTGGATATTTCACCTTAATTTTTCGATGGCAATCTGATTCCTTTTCTTTCTCTCATGTTCGTAGAATGTCTGTGCATCTCAAGTTAATAACTGTCCAAACAACAATTGCTGATGGCGTTTGAAAAACGCAGTTGCTGTTGTGAATGAAGGAGAGACTAATTCAAAGGCTTTTTGATGAGAATGTGATGAAAATCAGTTAGTTCGCAATGCGGTTTCTGAAATGAAAAGTGAGCTCTGAAAGAAAAGTAGAAGCATCATTATGGAAATGGTGTCTGCCTTCAACAAAAAAATTCGAGGAAAACAGTGTCTTCTTTTCAAAAGAAGTTTTGAAGTTATTTCGACAAAATTCCATGATATAAAGCATGAAATCAGGAGCGAGATTATGAAAGAGATGGAAGACAGACAATATCGAAACAACAATGTTGATAATTTTTGGTAATTCCAGAATCCACTACCAAAAATCGTGATGATGACAGACTGTCTGCGTTAAATTCAATTTTTTCCTCAATTTGGTAGCGGCCTGATTTGAAGTTTTAACCGATGTTTCAGATTGGTAGGAAAGTGTGTCAGGGACAGACCAATTAAAGTTGGTAATGAGCTCATTTTGATGATAAACTTACGAATATTGAAAATGCACGTAATTTTAAAGAATTTGAGCAATGATGATATACGAGCGAGATTTTCCAATAAAAACATGATCTTACCAAATGAACAACTGGAGCAGGAGAAAGCATTGAGATATGAATTCAAGCTCGTAAGAGGCTAGCTACGGCCGCGTAGAATTATTCAGATGAGAAGCTCTCAATGACAAAATGACAAGGTTCTTCCAACGTTTCTTTTGGACTAATGCTCGCTCCACAGCCTCGATTGGTAAAAATGTATGATTTACGCTTATCTTGTGCCTTCCCTTCGACCTAACTGCATTATAGTCACTGAGACGTGGTTAAACGATTTGCACGAAGACTCATTCCCTTTCCGCATACGTGATTACAACATGTTTCGTTGCGTATCGTTGGCGGTCGTATAGGGGGTGGAGGTGGACAATATGGACTGATTCTCTTGTTAATGTTAAGAATACCAAGTCTATTCGCATTTGTGATACCGTCGAATCCATCATTCTACATTTTACAGTACATTTAGAAACCAACGATTTGTCCTTGTTTCTATCTATTCTCCTCCTAATTTACCCGTCCATCCACAAAATGATATTTCTGATTTTTTGATGGACGAACTTGATCAATGGATCTTCTTATTATCCGAATATTGAAATCCTAGTATGTGGTGATTTCAACCATCTTGAAACCGGTTCTCTCGAGAGATCTCATGATCTCACAGACAAAGTGTTTGCTCCTACCCGAGGTGATTCCTTCTTGGACAGAATTCTTATGAGCAATTCTCTTAGCTCATCATATAATGATGCAATTGTTGGTCCTGCTATGATAGCAGGCGTCGTGCTCACATGGCAAGTTTTTCCTCCGTCCAGTTGTTCCAAGAATTACTCTGATAATTTGCGTACACTTCCATTATACGACTTAAGCCCATCATCATTAGCCGTTTTCTATCAATCTCTCAACAATGGTGCTTTTCGTAGATATATTTTGAACAGAATCTTCTGATAAACAAAGTTTGATATTTTTTAGTCGTGTGTATTACAAAACTGTATATCCTCTATCCCGTGTAACTTTAGTTACATTAATCGAATTCTACAAACCATAAATGACTCCGCAATTAAAAGATTTTGATAAATCGTAGATGTCTGCTTACAGATCAACTGGGAACTTTAAGCCTACAATGGTTTTTGCGTAAGATGTGTAAAGTTCTGATGAAAAATGTAAAAAGAATTGGTGAAAATAGATGCAAATCGACCTAAACGAAATATTTGGAAAATTTGTTTAGTGACATAAACGGAAGAACATTAAAGACCCTCTTCTCCGTCGATTGCTAGACATTTTGATAATTCAAAGATGTTGCTGATGCCATTAATAACCATTTGTTTCTGTATTCAAGCAGAGAGAAGTTTTTGATATCTCCTCTATTGTTGATGATGAGAGTTGGTGTCCTCTTTCTGAGCCATTTGTTATATTTCAATAGCTTGAGAAGTTATCAACGTCGAAAGCCACTGGGTCAGATGGTATACAAAACATCTTCTACAAACTCGCTGCACAATTTCTTAGTGAACCATTGTGCAATATCATCAACTGTAGCATCATTCAAAGATACGTTCCTAGAATTTTTAAAATGTGTGCTGTTTCACCTGTTCCGAAAATTTCTAATCCAACTATTGAGCAACTAAGACCTATAACTTTGTTGATGTCCCAGCAAAATTGCTTGAACTCACGTTGCTTAATGATATCCGTATAATGTTTTACCGTCATGTTCCTCATTTTCAATTGCTTACAGACCAAAATCTAATACTACTTGCTGCCTCGTTTCTGTACACGACTATAATACTGTGCCCTTCTAGATATTGATGATGTTTGTGCATGTTTATTGCTGATCTATGATATATCAAAAGGCTTTTGATACTATTTGTCATAAGTTGCTCCTCGAAAAACTTTTGAAATTACATTTTCCAAATGGTTTTGTTAAGATCATGTACTCATACTTAGAAAGTCGATTTCAGTGTGTAAAACTTCAAGATAGTTACAGCTCCTTCTCTCATGTTACTAGTGGAGCTCCTCAAGGGTCATTATCAGGGCCTTTTCTCTTTATATTGTACTGTCATGACTTGAAACCTTTTTCCGCTACTACTAACATTGCTCAATATGCCGACGATATTTATGAAATTTGTCCAATATATAAAAGTTGTGTTTCCCAATGTATCTCTACTATCAATTTTGAATATTTATCGTGTGAAAGATTGATACCGATTGGCACTCTCTAATTCAAATATACTCAAATGCTATTAATGAATACACGCAAAAACTTACACTCAATCGGGCATTGTTTTTCATAAGAAATGTAGTAGTATTGATGTCTCATTTCCTTTTAGTCTTGTTGACGATATAAACATCTTTGGCGTTACTTGGAATAATAATTTAACATGGACGGAACATTTTAAGGAGATCGAACTTCGTTGTTCAAGACGTCTGTATTTATTGAAGATTTTGAAGAGCTTGAGTGGTCTAAATCATGATGAACTGTGGGCAAGTTTACATCTGCCAATATTGAATCATTATTAATTGTACGTGACACAGTTTATTCGGTTAGATTTGATTCATTTTGTTATTTAATGATAAGCACTGTAAAGTAAGAAGATCGTTAAGCGTGCGAAGAAAATATTTGTTGGTTTATGCATTTCAGTCATGTCCTTGTCAAAACCAATATTGAAAATTTTTTAGTAAGAAGACGCAAACTATTTGATGACCTCCATTCTTCAAAACTGTCAAAGTCAGCACCAGATCATCCTCTTTTTGACATTGTACCACATAGGACGAATGAACGTTACCCTGTCTTTTTCTCCCGAACGAAACGTAGACACAACTGCTTTGTGATTTCTTCATCTGTGTTATCTAATAACTTGACGTCTTTGACTTGAACTATTTTTGTAAAATTATCTTTGTAATTTCTGATTTCTATTTACAAATATATAATTTTCTGTCTCTCAAAAATTCAAAAATTCAAAAATTCAAGGGCTCTATTTTCATGAGAAAATACCCAAAGATACAAGTAAATTTGACACATAGATATTATATAACAAATTTACAGGCAACTTGAAGAATGATAGTGATGATGATGAATATATACAAGTAAATTCTGATGACAGTCTGCAACACTACATTGTCATTGATTGAAGCTGTGAGTCATGAAAAGTAAATGTATGAACGTCATGTATAAATGTCAGTCTTATGAGAAGTCGCGATGAAATACAATATCACAAGATCATGAAGGAGAGGAGGTAATTTAATTTCACAAATTAATATTTAATTAACAACGTTTATATGCAAGATCTGATATGTGCGTTTTCAAATATGTAATAATTCCCGCTGAATTTCTATTATAGGACATCATTCATACACATCAACATCGCACCTTTAATAAATACTTGAGTGCAAGGGCCGGAAAATATTTACATAAAAGAACATCAAACATATAATTCATGTTTCCAAAGTGCATATATCGATTAAATATTTCTGCAGCACACTCATCATAGTATGCTGTAATCATGGATGTGGTAAATAATAGGATTTTACTATCTCACCTGTAATATAATTGAGAGAATTATGAGTACTGTATGATGTGAAGAAATTGTAAATGATCCGGCCCTTGCGTTATGACAATCTTTGATTTAGCACATAAACTGCAACATCCAATCGCTTTCCATGCTGTTCTGTGTCCAATTTGATCACTATTCATCATTTATTGATCTATTGGTGTCATCCATTGTCGATAGCTATACCGATGTGCTTTCTATCGCTTGCTTACGTCATTGATCACCTGTGTTTTTCATAGCTATTTTTACATACGATGATGCACAATGTCATTTTCCTTTTTGCATCGCATTTGATAGGTAATCAAATAAATCAATTGTTTCATTGTCTGTGTTCGACATAGCAATCAAACATACTCGCATGTGTCTAATAGCATAGACATACCGCCTATCTATACCTATATATCTATGATTTGTCCCAATGAATGCATTGGCTGAAATTAAGCGTTACTATATTAAATTCGCAGATATCTATGGTTTTCTGTTGCATAGATAATGGATCTCGATGTAGACATGATACATTAACATTCGTAGCTGACGACTATTTATTTCAAGGTAAGACATTTTAGAAGCATAGCTATCGAACAATAGATTTAACAAAGGTGATATCTTGTAGCCATTGACCCTTCATAGATTACTTTACACTTATTTATAGCACACTCTTTTCATGGTTTCAAAAATTTACTATTTCTCTGTTATGATTCGCAATTTTTATGAAAGAGGCAATCGATTTTATTCCACTGGATTTATTAGTATCAAACATTTGGTAAAATCGTGTTCTATCAATTGCAACAAATTCTGGTAGAAATTTTTCACGTACCTCCGAAAATTGAGGACATTCAACAAATACATGAAATATATCATCAATTTTACTATCGCAGTTTGGACAAACACATTCGTCATAAGTGTTTCTGTTACCGTATCTTCCAATTTCACATTTCAATTTATGATTGCCTTTCTCAATTTAAGCATAATCAATACCTCCTACTTATTTGAGATTTGACATTAAGGTATAACTTAATTGAATTATCGAAACCACATAATTCGAGGTATGCAATACCTTTATGGCTGTGTTTTGCACTGTTGATCCATTCTTCTCGGAAATAGTGGTACAATCGCTCATTACTGTTTTGTACAATTACATTATTTATTTGTATATATTTATATTATTTGTACGTATCATTACTCTTTTTTGTTACATTCGTTCTGATTCTCCCAAAGACAATCTAGATGCAACTTTTTCAAAAGCTTTCTTATGTTGTACACCCATGTATTGGAATATATATCGTTATCTAAATCACTCACGATGCTTTTGTATATTCTCAAAACCAAATTTCTTTTATCACCGCTAATTATATTTATCCAGAAAAGAATTGCTAATTTGTAAAAATGAAATTCCATTGGCTTGATACCAAATTCACCGAAAATACAATAATTCGCCGTTGAATTTTTCATGAAGCAGAATTTTTTATAAAACTGTAGTTGTATTCTATTCAAATCTTTTAAATTACAATTAAATAAAAACTCTCCGCAATATTTCATGGTCGACAAAGCCAATGTTTCGAACTATTGACAAGTATTGTTCCATTTACCTTTGCCTAATTCTCGTATAGTTTTTTGTCGTTAAAAATGATGATTTTTTGCCTTTTGCTTCTAATGACTCCAAATGCTTTCTGTCATTTTTTGCAATGTGAAGGACTAGATACTTATATTCAGTTACGATTTCAATGCTTCGTATCCAATCATCCAGCTTTATATTTAGATGACTGTATTTGGACTTTACATTCTTTACTATTATTTTTGTTTTATTGAAGTTAATACTTAATCTATTTCTTTTACAATATTCATGCATCAGTTCAATTTGTTTAATAAGCCCAATTTGTGATTCACTGAAGAGTAGAATGTCATCAGCACACAAAATAGCAGATATTTCATTTTCATTGCTATGTAACTGGATTGGGTCTAAAAATTGAATGTTTTTGTCTAGTATTTTTAGCAAGTCGTTCATATATATACAAAAGAATGTGGGTGATAAACTGTCGCCTTGTGGAATTCCATTTTCAAGTCTGAAAGCATCTGTTTCCTTTACACAAAACCTTATACGTTTTATTGTCTATCATCCTTTTTAGTAAATGTAAAATTTTGCTCGTGGGTTATAGTTCATTGAGCTTTCGTTTCAAATTCGATTTCGGAATGGAATCGAAAGCTTTTGATAAATCTATGAAGCATAAGTACAAGGGTGTTTTCACATTGCTATATATTTTATTAATCTCTCTTACTAAAAATATATTCAAATGTCCTTTTCGGAATCCTATTTGAGCTTTGTGAATTATTTCATTTTCGTCTAGCCAAATATTTAAACGCTCATTTAGAATTTTTGTTAATAATTTTTCCACACATGATGGTAAGTTGATGTGTCTATAATTTGATATATTATTCCTATCTCCTTTTTTAAGATTGGTGTAATCCAGCTATGATCAAAGGGAAGATCACCATCATTCATTATGTTATTGAATAGATGAGAAAAAATATCAAGTAATTCTTTAGTATTGTCTTTTAACATTTCATAGACAAGACCATCAGGTCCACTAGATTTGGAATTTTGCATCGTTTTTAGGCAATTCTCTATTTCCTCATGGGTTATGTCTGTATTCAGTATTTCAGGAGCCAATATATTTGGAGGCGATACTTCAGTCAGAACACTTAAGTTGGCAGTGGACTCAGTCTTCATGTTTTCAAATAT
>CAJQUW010011151.1:17500-34237 GCA_907163375.1 Prostheceraeus crozeri
ACATCAAGTAAGTAACTTTCTTGATAGCTGTCTGTTATAAAGTACGGAACATCGAGGAATGAAAGAGGATGACCGACGTGATGTCGCACAGGCCTGTAATTGAACGTGACCACTTCTTGACAGTACAGATGGAAAAATAGAATTAATGCAATTTTCGGGATTTCGAAGCTGATTGAAGAACTTCAGACATCTCTTCTGTCGTCTGCTTTCAAGCGAAGGAAACAAAGTGCAAGTGCAAGTTACAGAACAGATTTTTCTGTGGCAACGTTTGCGAATTTTCTCGAGCTTTCTCGAATTCCCTTTGTTCATTCCCAGGAGTATACAGAGGTGAGTTATATTCAAGAATTGAAAGAATGTGTGCCTCATAAGCTTGCATTATTTCTTTTTTAGTTACAACCGGCATACGTCGTTATTTCTTCAAAAGATAGATTTTTTGACTGGCGGACTTGCATATCTGAGTAACGTGCTGATCCCATTTCAGATTACTTTGGAAGATAACTCCGAGGAATTTTATAGATTCTACTTGCGGAATGTCAAAGTAATTTACTGAATCCGAATCGTTGCTTGCCTTTTTTCGAAATATCATAATTTTTGTCTTTTTGTGATTCAACAATAGATTTTTTCTCTGCTCCACTTCGAAATGTTTTCAATTTCATTTTCAATCGCATTTTTCAAAAATGATTCATTGATGTACGGGATAAAAAGGGCGATGTCGTCTGCGTACTTGATAATCATGTTATCTTCATCATTTGAAGGCGCTAGAGATCCCATGTGTGCTGCAAAGAGATAAGCTGAAAGCACTGCACCTTGGGGTACTCCGGAGGTAATGTCTTTCCCACAGAATTAAATGTTTTGTTTATCTGCTTCGGTTTGCTAGAAGTGTGATTAATACGAAATGGATGGCACATTGAGGAACCTATTAGGTGGGCAAAAACGAATTCCTAATACCTTACAGAGATAGGAAAAAAGTCGTGCGTCGCTTGCGGATTAATGTGAGTTCCAGCGAAGTGCTTCGATTGCCAAAATTCCTTCAGATTCGAAGAATTCAGATCATTGCCCACAAGTTTTCTCCATAATGTTGACCCTTCCGATCATTATTAAAGAAAGTAGCAGGCGTACGAAAATTAGTTCACTTGATGATCCTCTCCTCGGCATTGCTCAGTGTATAGTGCATACATTGAATCGAAGCCAAGACAGGGATGTGTGTTTTGGTGTGTGCGAAGTGATAGCACAGCACGCACGCATCTCTCACTGGCTCTGGTGTCCTTTGCTGACAGCTTATTGTTTGCCATTTCCAGTAGCAAGCGATACACGAATTATCCATTCGAGAAGGAGCAAGTTGTGTGATGTGATGTGCCATTTCGATATTAAGGTTACATACAATTCTTCCTTTCTAGGAAACCGAAGCGCGCAGATGAATCTAATTCTGTGGTCTTTCCAGTCACTAAGGTATTCTCCTTGTAGTTTCACTCTTTATTTTCGATTGTCAAAATAGTCGATCAGCCATTCAAGAAAATTACTTGGAAAGTGTCCACGGAGTGTAGAAAATAGCTTATCATATTGTATGTGATTGAACGTTCGGCTCAGATCGAATGACAACATAGCAACACCCTTGATATTAACTCAAGGATAGATAATAGATAATGGATAGATAGATATATCCATTGGCGTGTGGGTTAACGTGTTTGGGTTTAGAAATGACTATCTCTGATGGACAGTAGCCGGTTAATGACCATCATAGATAGTTATTTCTAAACCCAAACACGCGGGCACGGCAATGCATGTCTGTGCTACCAACAAGCTGACACTGATTAATTCACAAGCACGGGTATAGTAGTATGTGAATACAGTGAAATGAATGCAATGGAAGTAAGCAGATATGGAAGCAACTTAATCTAGTGAATCCTCTCTTTTGTACAGCATGATCAGCATGAGGGGGCTTATTGTCTACAGCACATCGCCGTGCCGGGCGACCACAACATTGGCAATGAACAGAGAAGATTCAGATAACACGCACCTGGTCTGGGGCCTATTTCAATTCAAGGTCCTTACTACCTTTATGCTAGGTGCCTAATGTCATGCTCCCTTAAGGTGGATACACGCATAGAAATCTTACACTCTATGACAATGAAGTACTAGAACGGCCATGGACAATGAAAGCAATGTTGTCAAAGCAACACTGTTAAAGAATCTGATCGAATGACAAACATTTTATTGTCTCTGGCTGCCACGTGGTAAAGTAGATACCCAGCCATAGAAATTGATAACAATAAGACTACTAGAACGGAAGAACAACTTCATGCAATACACAATAGTGGCACATTGTGTATTGCACGCATTTTCACTTAGATACACTTGTCAACGGCTGTGTCATTGAATTAGAATCAGTCACATGTGCAATTCTAAGCTTTTCATTGGTTCTTCATGCCCCAACTTAGTTCCCCCGGATTTGCCGCGACCTTGAGTCAATTTCCATTCTAGTCAACTTTGGACAAACAATCTACTTCTATGTGCCCAGCAGATTGATTCTACATGTACATCATGAAAAGAGCGAAAATTCTTGAGGCACCTCAAGGGACCTTAAGGTAGTATATCAGCCTGTTTCATATCAGCCTATCACTTGCATAGACGGTGTTTTCTATACTTCTTGACAATCAACATTAATAAAAGACATCATTTTACATGCAATTTAATACTTGGTGCATTTACTGCAAATATACTCACCATTTTCTATAACAAGGGAAGACCCTTGTTAGATTAACGGATACCTCATGTCTCGCAAGAACCGGTAAATTCTACGCATACTTCACGTGATTTAACTCTCAGAGACCTGAGGGGGGGTACAGTGGATCCCGGAGCCACATTTTTCTATTTTATTTTTTACGCTGACGATATATATACCACTCAAGCCCATACAAAATCATCATTTCTGACAGTGAATCTGCATGCGTTATTTCATTTCAATTAAATTAGTAGAAGTATGCCAGATAGGCCAAGGGGGTCCATTGAACCCCCCTCAGGTCTCAGAGGGTGTAGAAATTCCATCACAAAATTTTTGTAATTAGATGAAAAATGATTTCGAGCGATGGTGTATAAAGAGTGAAAGTCATTTATTCATTGTTTGCATCATGCTCGTAGATGTGCAATGTGTTGGAAGATCGCAAAATGTGAATATTTTGCTTTCGCACATGATCTCGCGTGACTGGTTGGCCTATATGAACAACTCGACATAAATCGATGTCCGAAATGAAAGCTATCATTATATATATATATTTTAGTATTATTTTTTTGATGATTTAATAAATACATTATATTATAATAAATATTACTAGATATTGATATATATATATTATTGTTATTCAAGAAATTATATTATTATTATTATAAGGTATTTATAATATTTATTTATTTATATTGAATAGATAGATATTGAATAATGATATTTTTTATATATATATTCCCATTATAATATATATATCTTTCATTTTCATATTTTTTGTATATATTTTATTTTAATTTTAATATTTATATTAAATTAATATTTATCCTTATTGATTTATCTTAAAAACAAAAAGTATTTTATATTAATATTATTATAATTATATTTATTAATTATCATATTATATTTATATTATGTATTATTACTAATATTTTTTATATTAATTTATTAATATTTTTAATATATTATATAATTATTATTTATTTAGTTATTATATTTAGTATATATGATTAATTATATATTGTATATATTTATCATTTATATTTATACTTTTTATTTAATATATCATTATAATATGATATATTATATTATTATTTTATTATTATTCAGATTGTTGAACAATGATTATAAATAATTATATTTTTTTTCTTGATATATTTTTATATCTTTCTTTATTATTTTATTCTAACTAGATCTTTTATATCTATTAATTTTATTCTTTTATATTGTCATTATAACTACAATAATTCTATCAAATGAATACTTCTTCACTCTCTTTTTACTATTATATTATATTATACTAATAATTAATACTTTTTTTTACTACATCCTTATCATTCACTTTAACGTTTTAGACTCTTATTCCATTACAACAAATATACTTATCACATTCTCTTAATTCTTATACCATCTCTTCATTTTCAAAAATCTAACAAACATCACAAATCCATTCACAAACACTACAAAACACAACCCACACATCCACACAAACAACACATAAACCCACACAACAATAACACATCAAACAACTCACACGAAAACAACACACTTTAAACCACACACCACACATCAAATCAATACTTCACATACACCCGAAAACACCATCTCTACAACAATCATTAACAACAAAAAACAAAACACTCACATATAGTACTATCAACACACACAGAACCAACAAGATGTACTTCACAAAACACTAACACACACTAAAACACTCTCTCACAAACTCATACACACCAATTACACACACACAACAGACAAAATAATCTCCTAAAAAAAAAATCACACATCTATAACAAAAAATGTACAACTCACAAACACCAAACATCACCAACACACACAACTACCCCACTCCACCAATCTATACAAATACATCCTCACAACCCACTTAAAATAAACACATCACAAAACACACACAAAACACACCCCACTACACAACCTACAAGTCTCTACTACACAACACCCAACACACACCAACACAAATAACACCCACCACAAAACAACAAACACACCCAACACAAACAAACAACAAAACCACACAACACACAAACACACCAACAAAACAACAACAACAAACCAACCACCAAACAACAAACACCAAAACAAAACACAACAAACAACAAAACAACACACAACACAACACACAAAAAACACCACAACAAACACAACCAACAAAACAAAACAACACAACACAAACAAAAACAAACCAACACAAAACACAACAACACACAACAAACACAACCACACAACCACAAACAAACAACCACACACAACAAACACAAAACAAACAACACCAAACACAACCACACACAAAAACACAACACACAAACCACAACACAAACAAACCACAAAACAACACAACACCAAACAAACACAACAAAAACAAACAAACACACAACACACAACCCAAAACAACAAACAACACACACACCACACCAAACACAAAAACAACACAAAACACACACAACAAACACAACACAAACACAAAACACAACAAACAACACAAACAAAAAACAAAAAACACCAACACAACAAACAACAACACAAACCACAAACAACACAAAACAACAACAACAAACACACCACAAAACAACAACACAAAACAACAAAACAACAACAAAACACACAACAACAAACACCCAAAACACAAACACACACACAAACAACAAACCAAACCACAAACACAACACCAAAAAACAACACAACAACACACAAACAACAACAAAACACAACAAAACAAAAACACAAACCACAACACCACAAACACAAAAAACACACAAAAACAAACACAACAACCAACAAACACAAAACACAAACAACACAACAACAAAACACACAAAAACACAACAAACATACCACAACACACAAAACACAACACAACAACAAAACCAAACACCACCAAAACAACACCAAACACAAACAACAACACAAACAAACACAACCAAACAACACACAAAACAACAACAAACCACAACAAACAACACCAAAACACACACACAACACAACACAACAAAAACACAAAACAAAAACACACAACACACAACAAACAACACCAAAACAACAACCACAAACAAACAAACAACAACAAAACCACAAACACACAACACCACAACCAACACAACACAAACAACCAACACAACACCAAACAACACAACAACACAACAAACACACCACACAACACAACAAAACAACACAACAACACCAACAACAACCAAAAACAAACAACACACAACAACCAACAACAACACAAACACACAAAACAACAAACCAAACACAACAACAACCAAACAACACAAAACAAAACACAACACACCAAACAAAACAACCACAACAACAACACACAAACAACAAACAAAAAAACACAAACCAAACAAACCACACAACACAAACCACAAACAACACAACAAACAAACAACACAAAAAACAAACAAACACACACACAAAACCAACACCACAAACAACACAACCAAACACACAACAAACACACAAACACCAAAACACAAACCACACAAAACACCACACAAAACACAAACAAAACAACAAACACAACAACAACAAACACAACAAAACACAAACACACACAACAACACCCAACCACCAAAACAACACACAACAAACACAAACACAACACACCAACAACACAAACAACACACACCAAAACACCAACAACCACAAACACACAACAAAACAACCAACAACCACAAACAAAACACAACCAACACCACACAACAAACACACAACCACACCACAAACAACACACCAACAACAACACCACAAAAACAACCAACACCACCACAACAACACACCAAACCACACAAAACCCACAAACAACCACACACCAAACAACAAACAACACACCAACAACCACACAAAAACAACAAACACCACAAACACAACCACACAAACACACAAAAACACAACACCAACAACAACCAAACACACCACAACAAACACAAACACAACCACCACACCAAAACCAAAAACAAACCCAAACAACAACACCACAAAAACACCACAACCAACACCAACAACACCAAAAACACAAACAACACAAAACACACACACACAAACCACAAACCACCAACAAAAACAACACCACACAAACAACAACAACACACAACACAACACCACAACAACACACACCCACACAAAACCACACAACACAAACCACAAACACACCAACAACACACACAAAACACAAACAACACAACACAAAACAACCAACAAAAACAAACAACACAAACCAACAAACAAACACCACAACACACCAACAACAAAACAACCAAACAAACACACACAAACACACACACAAACAAAACAACAACACAACAAACACACAACAAACACAACCAAACCACAACAAAACAAACAAAAACAACACACAAAAACACCAAACACACAAAACAAAACAAACACCAAACAACACACAAAACACAACACACCACAAAACAACAAACCCAAACAACAACCAAACAAAAACAACACACAAAAAAACAACACCAAAACAACAACAAAAAACACAACACCACAAACAACAAACCACACAAACAAACCAACAACAAACCAAACAAAACAACCACAACAAAAACAAAAACCACAACACAACAAACACACCAAACAACACAAACACAACAAAACACAACACCACAAACAAACAACACACAACAAACAACCACAAACAACACCAACACCACAAAACAACAACAAAACAAACAACCACAACAAACAAACACCCAAAAACACAACAAAACCCACAACAAACAACCAACAACAAAACACAAACACCAAACACAAACACAACACAACAACACCAAACAACAAACAAAACACACAAACACCAACAAAACAAACAACACAAACCACAAACAAAACAAAACAACACCAAACACAAACAAAACAACAAACAACACACACAACCAACAACACAAACAACAAAAACAACACCAACAACAACACAACAAAACCACAACCACAAAACACACAAACAACAAAACACAAACAAACAAACACAACAAACAAAACACAAACACCACAACCAAAACAAATCAAACAAAACAACAAACACAACAAAACACAAAACCACAACAAAACACAACAACCAACAACAACACCAACACCAAAACAACAACAACACAAACAACACAACCACAAACAACCACAACACCAAACACACACACCAACACAAAACAACACAACAACCACAAACAAACACCACACAACCAAACACACCACACACAACACAAAAACACACAACCAAACACAAAAACACAACACACAAAACAACACAAAACAAAACACCAAAAACAACACACACCAAACACAACAAACAAAACACAACACCAAAACAAACACACCAAACACACAACAAACAACACACAACAAACCCAACAACAACACAACACAAACAAACACAACAACACCACAACAAACAAAAACCAACACACAACAACACACACAAACACAAACAACACAAACAACACAAACCAAAACAAACAACACACAAAAACAAACCAAAACACAACAAACACCACAACAACAAACACACAACACAACAAAACCAACAACAAACACAAACACCAACAACAAACAAAACACAACACCACACCAACAACACACAACAACAACACAAACAACAACAAACACCAAAACAAACACAAACAACACAACAAAACAACAACCAACAACAAACAAAACCACACAACACCAACAAACACCACAACACCAAACCAAACACAAACACACAAAAACAAACAACCAACAACACAACAAACACACAAAACACAACAAACACACAACAAACACAAACACACCCAACAAACAACACACAACACCACAACAAACAACACCACAACACACCACACAACCAACAACACACAAACAACCAAACACAACCCAAACACAAAAACAACAACACAAACCACACAAACACACACAACACAAACCACAACACAACACACAAACAACAACAAAACACACAACCAACAAAAACAACACAACACACCACAAACCCACAACACAACAAAACAACACAACAAACAACAAACACAACAACAAAAAAACCACACAAACACCAACACAACAAAAACAAACACAACACAAACACCAACAACCAAACCACACACAACAAAACAACAAACACAACAAAACCACAAACCAAACACAAACAAACACCACAAACCACACACAACAAACAACACACAAACAACACAACACAACACAAACAAACACCACACAAAACAACACCAAACACACAAAACACACAACAAACAAACAAAAACACACCACAAACAACACAACACAACAACACCAAACAACACAACACACACAAACAAACCACCAACACAAACAACACCACACAACACACAAACAAACAAACACACAAACAACCACAAACACCAAACACAACACACAAACAACAACAACACACAACCACAAAAACAACAACACAAAAACACAACAACACACAAACACACCAACAAACCAACACAACAAACCAAAAACAACCAAACAACACAACAACACCAAACACAAACAACAACACCAACACCAAACACACAACACAACACAAACAACCACACAACAACACACCAAACACACAAACACAACAACACACAACACAAACAACACAACCAACAAACAAAACACACCAACAAACACCACACAACACAAAACCACAACCAACACACAAACCAAACAACAACAAAACACAACACACAACAAACAACACAAACACAACACACACACAAACAAACACACACCAAAAACAACAACCACAACAACACAAACAAACAACACACAACACAACACCAACAACACAACACACAACCACAAACACAACAACAAAACCAACACACAACACAACACAAACAAAACCAAACAAACACACACAACAAACAAACACAAACACAACAAACACACAAACAACCAAAACACACACCAAACAACACAACACAACAACAACACCAAAACAACACCACAACAACAAAACAACACCACAACACAACCACAACACACAACCAAACAACACAAACAACACAACAAACACACAACACAAACACAACAACAACAAAAAACACACCAACAACACAAACAAAACACAACAACACAAAAACACAACACAACAAAACACACACACCAAACAACAACAACACCAAAACACAACAAACAACAACACAACCAAACAACACAAACACACAACACAACAAACCAACACACAACACAAACACCAACAAAACAACACAACCAAAACAACACACACAAACAACAACAAAACACCAAACAAAACCAACAAAACACACAACACAAACCAACACACCAACAAACAACAACCAAACAAAACAACAAAACACAAACACACACAAACCACAAACAACACAACAAACACCAACACAAACCACACAACAAACACAAACCAAACAACAAACAACACACAACAACACAACACAAAACAAACACACAACAACAAAACAACACCAACAACACAACAACAACCAACAACAACACAACACCACAAAAAACACACAAAAACAACAAACACAACAAACAACAAAACACAAACAACACAAAAACAACACACAAACACACAACACAACACAAAACACAACAAACACACCAAACACAAACAACCAAAAACAAACAAAACCAAAACACCACAAAACACCACACACAACAAACCACACAAACAACACACAAACAACAAACACAAAACACACAACCAAAACAAACACACAACAACAACAACACACCACAAACAAAACAACAAAACAAAACAACACAAAACCAACAACACAACACAAACAAAAACCAACAAACACAAACAACACAAAAAACAACCAAACACAAACAACCACAACAACAACAAACACACAACACCAACCACAACACAAAACACACCAAACACAACACAAAACACAAACACAACAAAACAACAAACAACAAACACAAACAACACAACAACCAACCACAAACAAACACAACAAACACACAAAAACAACACACCAAACAACACACAAAACAAACACACAAAACACAACACAACAAACACAACAAAACACAAACAACAAACCAACACAAAACCAACCCCAAAAAACACAAACAACCACAACACAACCACAAACACAACAACACAACAAAAAACAACACAACAAACACACCAACAACAAACCACAACAAACAACAAACACACACCACAAACAACACCAAAAAACACACAACAAAACACCACAACAAAACAACACACCACCAAACAACACACAACCAACACAAACACAAACACACAAAACAACACACAACACAAACAACAAACACAAAACACACAAACAACCACACAACACAAACCAAAACAAAAACAACCACACAAACACCAAAACAACACAACACAACAAACAACCAAAAACACCACACAAAAACAAACAACACACCACAAACAACACAAACAACCCAAACAACACAAACACACAAACAAAACAAACAACCACAACAACACAAACACAACAACACAACACACCAACAACACAAAACAAACAACAAACACAAACAACAAACACACAACAACACACAACACAACACAAACACACCAACAAAAACAACAACAACAAAACACAAAACAACCAACACAACACAAACACAAACACAACACAAACACAACAAACACAACAAACCAACACACAACACACCACAAAACACACAACAAAACAACACCAACACAAAACAACACAAACACACAACAACAAAACAACACCAACACAACAAAACAACACAAACAACACACCAAACACAACAAACACAACACAACACAAACAACAAACACACAACAACACACCAACACAAAACAAAACACAAACACACAAAACCACACAAACACAAACAAAACACACAACAACACAAACAAACAACACAACAACCAAAACAACAACACAACACAACACAAAACAAAAACACACAACAACAAACACAAACAACAAAACCAACAACCACCAACAAACAAACACAAAAACACCAACAACAAACAAAACACAACAAAACAACAACCACACAACAACACACAAAACAACAAACACACACAACACAAAACCACCAACAACAAACAAACAACAAAACACAACAACACAAACAACAAACAAACCACAACACAAACAAACACAACACAAACAACCAAACAAACACAACCCAACAACACAAAACACAACAAACACAACACAAACAAACAAACAACACAAACACCACAACAAACAACCAAAACAAACAACACCAACAAACAACACAAACAAACAACACAACACCACACAAAACAACCAAACACACAAACAACAAACAACACAAACCACAAACAACAACAAAACACAAAACAAACAACACAAACAACAAAACACACAACAAACAACAACAAACACAAACACAACACAACAACCAAACAACAACAACAAAACCACCAAACACAACACACAAACAAAACACAACACAAACAAAACACACAACACAAACACAACACACCAAACAACAAAACACAAACACAAACAAACACACCAACACAACAACACACAAACAAAACACAACCAACACAACACAAACCACAACCAACAAACAACAACCACAACAACAAAAAACAACAACACAACACAACACACAAAACCAACAACAAACAACACAACAACACACAACAAACAAAACACAAAACAACACAACAACACACAACACAACAACAACACAAACAAAAACCACACAAACAACAACAACAACAAAACACCAAACACAACAACAAACACAACAAACAACAACACAAAAACAAACAACACACAACAAACACACAAAACAACACAACACCAACACAAACACAAAAACAAAAACAACAACAACCACACAAACAACAACAAAACACACAACACCAACAAAACAACAAACAAACAACACAAACAAAAACACCAACAACCAACCAACAACACACAACAAACAAACACACAAAACACAAACAACACACACAACACAAACAAACACACAAACAAAAACACAACAAAACCACAACAACAACACCAAACAACACACAACAACACAAACAAAACAACACAACACAAACAAACACAACAACAAAAACAAACAACACAACCAAAACAAAACACACAACACAACACAAAACACACAACAAAACCACAACCACAACACAAAAACAACAAACAAACACAAACAACACACAAAACACAAACACAAACAACAACACAACAAACAAACACACCAACACAAACAAAACAAACACAACAACACAACAACAACACAAACAACAAACACACAAACACAACACCACAAACAACAACACACAAAACAACACAACACACAACAACAAACAACACAACAAACCAACACACCAACAACAAACAACAAACACAACAAACACCACAACAAACACAACACAACAAACAAAACAACACACAACACAAACACAACAACAACAACAAACACAACAACACAAACACAACACACACCAAAACAAACAACAACACACAACAAACACAACAACACAAAACACAAACAAACAACCAACAACACAAACAAACAACACAACAAAACAACACCACAAAACACAAAACAAACAACAACAAACACAACACACACAAACAACACAAAACAACACAAACAAACACACAACAAACACACAACAAAAACAAAACAAAACACACAACAAACAACAACACAACAACAAACACAACAAACAACAAAACAACACACAAAAACACACACACAACAAACACAACAACACACAACAAACAACACAAACACACCAACAAAACACAACAAACACAACAACACACAACACACAACACAACAAACAAACCACAAACACAACAAACAAAACAACACACAACAACAAACACAAAACAACAACACAAACAAACACAACAACAACACCCACAAAACAAAACACACACAACAACAAACACAACACAAACAACACACAAAACACAACAAACCACAACACAACAACAAAAACACAAAACACCAACAAACAAACAACACAACACAAACAACAAACACAACACAACCACCAACAACACACAAAAACAAAAACACACAAACAACACAAACACCAAACACAACAACACAAACAACAAAAACAAACACCCTCACAACACCAACCACAACAAAACAACAAACACAAAACCCCAAACAACACACACAAAACACAACAACAAAACAACAACAAACACAACCAAACACACACAAAACACAAAACACACAACACACACACCCAAACCACACAAAACAACACACAAAAACAATAAAACAACAAAACCACCCAAACAAACAAAACCAACAAAACAACACAATACAAAACAACAACACACAAACAACAACACAACACAACACCCCACAACAACAAAAAACAACCAAAACACAAACAACACACAAAACACAACCAAACAACACCAACCAAACAACCAAACACACAACACACAACAAAACCACAAAACAAAAACAACAAAACAGACCACGAATGCGCACCCACACCTGAATGCAGCCCCCCAAACCGCCGTGCCGACCAAGCACCGATGTGCGCGACTCCCCCGCCGTTTTTGGTTCTAGCAGTACCGCCCTTTATTGCCACCTTTTCGTCTAATATCTGCATCGCTTTGGATAACTTTGTAGGACTGTAACAAATGGCCCTGGAACGGACTTAGCTGCATGAATAAAACAATTTCATCACCAAACCTAATCTGAGGCTTATGGATGACACAAAATATCGTAAAGCCACCTCCTATACAAATGCTTGCTGTACTATAATGTGGTTGACTTTACACAATCACAATTTTTCGCACGTGTTTCCTGAGAAGGCTGAAAGTCCTCAAGATTCGTTATACCGACCTTCACCAAAGCAAACATCATTGTTTTACTTACTTAAACTCAACTTTCCTAATGTTTTGATATCGATTTAAGCAGGTAAACTAAGAATATGTTAAAGGGGTCTATTGGACCCCCCCCCTCAGGTCTCAGAGGGTGTGAAAAAGCTCAGGTCTCTGAGGATTAAAGAAGCAATTTGGACCAGAAGGCTTGGTGGAAGAAACCGTATTCGCTGAGACATCGCTTGTGCCTGGAACCATGTCTTGTCTTGACTTTTCGCTGTGACCTGTTTCTTTTCTCCGTATGATTTATCCATTTTAGTATTTCTACTTTTATATCTTTGTTTAGTAGTAGTTTTTATTAGTAGGTTCCTCTTCAGTATCGAATTTTTTTTCAATTTCACTACATTGTTCTTTTGATATTTCTATGCCTGATTTGTGCTAACGTGTGACTTCAATCGGTTTATAATGTACGTGATCCGTTTCTCTGAAAATGATGTGCTGAGTGCATCGAAATCGCTAAGAAACGAGTTCATTTTCATTTCCACTCCAACAACAGAGAGATGTGGTTTCTTCCGAAAAGAAATAACTTCAGAAATCTCTTATTTTCAACAATTTTTGGCTTGGAATATCTTCTGATCATTGAATACAAACACCATTGTTGTATCTACATCATCCACAATATTCTGTACTGTGTTAGAAGTAATTCAAGTAGCGGTATGCGTAAAAATCCTGGATCCGGAGTCAGAGTGCTGGACTCCGGCCTATAACTAGACCCGAAATATAATACAAGTTATTTATCCTCGTGCTTAGCCGTCACTGTATTGACGTAAACTTTCTCCGTCTAACAAAAGTACAGAGACACTGCTGCATGCAAAGCTTATAATAGTTGATGGAATGAACCGTGATAATGAAAAAAGGATTGTCTTTTCACTCCGTGATTTAGTAGAGAAGACAAGCCTTGCTAGCCTCGATCACACCTACGCACCAACGGTCACATCAGAGACAAAAATGAAATACCAAATTGTTTGAGAACGCTACCTCTTACCCTCACGTTAATAATAATAATAATGATAGTAATAAAGTGTGTATTTGATTGAATGAAAATCGAATCATTTCACAAAGTTTTTACAGAGATAAGAGATTTGAATTTTTTACATGCAAGGAATACACGGTTTAAATTTCGAAAGCAGAATGCTGAATGCAGATGCATTCGTGTGTGGTATCTCCTCCAAAGCGCATATTAAAATCGAAAGTGTACTTATATATTTTGGAGAAGGATGGGGGCTTTTCCTGCCTGGTAGAGACTGAAGAACCACACATCAACAGGATGGGAGGAGCCGTCGAGTCGCATGCATCCAGCTTAAAGCGAATTTTGATAAACTTTCATCGAAAATGATTAATGATTGTCACAGCAATGATCACTAAAGACAGGTTCACCTAAGCCTTCAGTTATCCATGATACTGGTTGCCAGTTTTTTCAAAAAACTAGACTATACTTCCCACCCGGAGTCGGAGTTCTATCAAAATGATGGGACTCCGCATCCCTGCACACCCCCCGAGAAGGAAAAAAACGAGCGCTTTGAAACTGTACTAACTTAATATTATGAGTCCTATGAATAACGTCTCTATGGGTGTCTGCAAATCTGATTCGAGCTTCTTGTGAAATATACATAGATATCGGAATGGTAGGCCAGAAACTAGGTTTTTACGAAGGTCTCATGTGTAAGCTATTATGATGTCGCCGAGCATAGTGTGATAAAACAATTGATGAATTACAGTCCCTAGCATAGAGTAGAACTCGTTGAGGTGACAAAACGCACTATATGTGTCATTTAAAGAAATAAATGCGGGTAATAGTGCTCAGTACAGCCCTTTTTTACTACTTAAGCTTCAAAATACAACAAAATTGCAGGTATCTGTTGTTCCATTTATTTCTATGCTGGAATGCAGATACGAATTCAATTTTTTAAAGAAAGCTGATATAATTGGCTTTCTGCTCTCTAATCATTAAGACAAGGCTCTTCAATAAATAAAATGCAGTAGGTGGCCTACTTCAATAATTTCTATTTAACTAACTACTTCTTCAAATTATTAACTTATTAACATCACTTTCAATCAATAATTAGTTACCTTATTTCTGACTATTATTATTTTTGTTATTCTAAATAATACTTGTTCTTAATTTTT
>CAJQUW010011152.1:0-47287 GCA_907163375.1 Prostheceraeus crozeri
GAAAGGGAGTGCAGTGTGAGCCCCGGAAAGGGAAGCAGTGGAGCCCAGAAATGCGGAAGTGCAGATGTGTGCCCCGGAAAAGCGGCAAGTGCAGGTGCGAGGCCGCCGCGATGAACTGGTAAGAGGCGAGGCAAGTGCAGCAGATATGTGGCGTGACCACAGAGAGAATAACGGGAAGGGCAAGTTGGGGAGACAAGAGAAAGCGTGAAGAGCAAGCTGTGAGAGGCCTCGGACAGAAACAGGGCGAGGAAGCGCATGAGTGATGAGAGCACCACAGAACAAAGCGGAAGTAACGCTACGTTAGCACCAGAAAAGCGGGAAGTCAGATGTGAGCCCCGGAAAAGCGGGAATGCGATGTGAAGCCCCAGAAAAGAGCCGGGAAAGGGCGCTAGGTGCGAGTCCGGAAAAGCGGGAAGTTTAGCCCGGGTGTGAGACATCCCAGAAAATCCCGCGGAAGGGGCAAGTAGGGGACCTTTTCGCAAACGAGTGTGCGGCAAGTGCAGATGTGAGCTCCCGGCAAAATCGCGGAACAACGCCACAGTGCGTAAGAGCTCCGGAAAATATACGGAAAGGGCCCAAAGTGAGTATAGCCCCCCGTTAAAAGCGGAGAAGGTGCAAAAGTGTGACTAACCTTGGAAAACCTGACGAGGGAAGTGCAGGGTGATCCCCGAAAAAGCAGGGCGGATAGTGTGTTCCCAGCGAGTAGAGGGCTCCCGCTAGTACGAGCTGGAACAAGGAGTAGGTGTGAGTTCCGCGAAAGCGCGGGGAAGTCAGAAGGTGAGCACAACCCCAGAAAATCGGAAGGTGCAGTCGCCTGACGTTCCCTCGGGCGCACAAGCGCGGGAGAGTGCCGGTGTGAGACCCCAGAAAGACAAGACTGGCGCTACACAGGGCAAGTGTGAGCCATTGGAAAAGAGGGAAAGTGCAGATGTTGAGCCCCGGAAAAGCGGAGGGGCAGGTGTGAGCTCCGAAAATACTGGTCACGGCACTAATCTGGCTCACGCCACCGACGAACAACGCAGGGAAGCACTACTGAAGTGTGACTGCTCCTATCGGAGCACAAGAGAGATAGGAATCTGCCTCATGGTTTGAGTCCCCGAAAAAGCGGAAGTGCTAGTGCTGTGAGCCTCGGAAAAGCGGGAAGAGTAGGTGTGAAGCCCTCAGCGAATAAACGTGGGGCAGATGTGAGCCCCGGAAAACGGAAGAGCAAGTGTAAGCTCGCAAAAGGAGGGAAGTGCAGATGAGAGCACCCGAAAAGGGGGAAGTGCAGAGTGAGCCCCGAAGCACAGCGGGAGCAAGTGCAATGATGTGAGCCCGGAAAAACGTGCGTTGTGACCCCGGAAAAGCGGCAAGAGCAAGGTGACAGACTCGGAAAAGGGGGAAGTGCAGATGTGATCCCCCGGAAAAGCGGGAAGTGGCATATAGTGAGCCTCGGAAAATCGTGGGCCATTTGTGAGCCCCGAAAAGCGGAAGTGCAGATGTGAGCTCGGAAAAAGCGGAAATGCAGGTGTGAGCTCGGAAAAACGTCGGCGAAGAGTAGGTGTGATCCCGGAAAAGCGGGAAGTAGCAGACGTGATGCCCCGGAACTAACCTGGGCAAGATCATGTGAGAGCCTTCCCTATCGAAAAAAGGCGGAATAGCATTTTCACTAGCGTCCGGAAAAGACGGGAAGGTCCAGACTGTTAGAGCACCAAACCGGTACACAAGCGGGAAGGCAGTGTGTGAGCCCCGGATAATACGGGAAGGGCAAGTGGTCGCCCCAGAAAAGCGAGAAGGGCAAAAGGTAGCCCCAGAAAATCGGGAATCGGGAAGTGTCCGAGCCTTGGAAACAGCGGAAGAGTCAGGTGTGAGCACCACGAAAAGGCGGGAAGTGGCAGGCGTGAGGCCCCGAAAAAGCGGGAAGTGCCAGATACTGATCAGGTCCCCCCGGACAAAAGAGGGAAGTGCAGATGTGAGTCCCGATAAACGGGAGGGCAAGTATGACGAGACATGAAAAGCGGGAAGTAGGCACAGTTGTGAGGGATCCCGAAGAAAATGCGCGCAAGTGCAGAATGTGAGCCGCCGACGAGACAAAGCGGGAATGCAGGTGCTTCGCGCCGCTCGGGACATCACATCTGTGTAGCTCGCTAGGTGTGAATTATCTCCCGGAAAAGGCTCGGGAAGGTGCAGACATGTGACGGTTTCCGGACAATATCTGTGGGCGGTGAACTACAGAATGACAAACTATCAAATCAACTCAACTACTGCACTGAGTTTCGTGACCCACCGGAAAAGCGGAACGGGCAGGTCTGTTGAGCTCTCGGACAAAGACGTCGAAGGGTAGGTGTTTACGCCCTCAGAAATACTCGCGAAGGGCAAGTGGAGACATGGAAAAATCGGAAGTGCGAGGTGTGAGCCCCGGAAAAAGCGGGAAGTGCAGTCATGGAGAGCCCCCAAAATTACAGGGAAAAGTGGAACAACAGAGTCGGATCGACATGAAAAGCGCTGTGGACGATAGGTCAGGCGAGGTCTACGACCCCCGGAATAATGGCAGGGAATAAGGAAGACAGGCACGCTGTTGCTCCCCTAGAAAAGCGGGAAGGGAAAGTGTGAGCCTTTGAAAAGAGGGAAGTGCAGATGTGAGCACCAGAAATACGGGAAGGGCGACACGTGGGAGACACGACATCGGAAAAGCGGAAGAGCAGGTGAGAGCACCAGGAAAAGCGGGAAGTGCAGGTGCGGAGCCCGAAAAGCGGAATATGCAGGTGAGCCCCGAAAAGAGGGAAGTAGCAGATCGTGCGGAGTCCCAGATTATACGTGAGAAAAGGTGCAAGCCTGGGGAGACACTGGAAAAGCGGAAGTGCAGGTGTGAGATCCCGAAAAAGCGGGAAGTGCAGGTGTGATGATCACACAGAACACAAAGCGGGAAGAGCCAGATGTGAAGCCTCGGAAAAGCGAGAACGTGGGAACAGTTTGCATGTGAGCCCCGTAAAAGCGGGGCAAGAGCGCACAACGTTGAGCCTCGCGGAAAAGCGGGAAGTGCCGTGTTAGCCGCGAAAAAGCGAAAAGTGCAGATTGTGAGCCCCACAAAAGCGGGAAGCGCAGGTGTGACCTCGAATAAGCCGGGAAAGTGCAGATGTGAGCCCCGGAAAAGGCGGGAAGGGCAGATGTTACCCCGAAAACGGGAAGTGCCGGGTGTGAGCACACGTATAAAGCGTGCAGATGTGAGCCCCCAGAAAAGTAAGCAGACATTGTGAGCCCCGAAAAAGCGGTGGAGAAAGGTAGGCAGATAGTGGTGAGCCCCGGAAAAGCGGAAGTGCAGGTGTGAGCCCCAGGAAAAGCGGGAAGTGCAGCATGTGAGCCTCGAAAAGCGGGAAGGGCAGTGTGTGATGAGCACCCGGAAAAGCGGAAGTGCAGGTGTAAGCCCCGGAAAAAAGCGGGGGGAAGAGCAGAGTGTGAGCCCCGGAAAAGCGGGAAGTGCAAGTGTGAGAACCTCGGAAAAGAGTGAAGACAGAAGTGCAGAATTGTGAGCACCCGAAAAAGCGGGAAGTGCCGGCTATGCCCTCGGAAAAGCGGAAGAGAAAGTGTGAGCCTCGGAAAAACGGGAAGTGCAGATGTTGAGCCTCGGAAAACGTGGCAGTTGTGACCCCGGAAAAGCGGGAAGAGCAGGTGTGAGCCTCGGAAAAGGGGAAGTGCAGATGTGAGCCCCGAAATAAGCGGGAAGTGCAGCCTGTGAAGCCCCGAAAACAGCGGTAGTGCAAATTGTGAGCCCCGGAAAGCGGGGAAGTGTGGCAGATAGTGAGCCTCGGAGAAAACCTGTAGGGCAGTTGTGAGCCTCCTGGAAAAGCGGGAGAAGAGCAGGTGTGAGCCTCGGAAAAGGATGGGCGAAGATGCAGATGTTGAGCCCACCAGCAAACAGACGGGAAGTCGCTACCAAGATGTGAGCCTCGGAAACAACGTGGAGTTGTGAGCCCCGGCAAAAGCGGGAAGTGCTGACCGGTGTGAGCCTCGGAAAAGCGGGAAGTGCAGACTTGAATTTAGCCCCAGAAATACGGGACAGGGCAGAAGTGTGAGGCCCCGGAAAAGAGGGAAGTGCAGATGTGAGGCCCCGGAAAAGCGGGAAGAGCAGGTGAAGTTCCCGGAAAAGCTGGAAGGGCAGGTGTGAGCCCCGGAAATCAGAAATGGCAAGTTGGTCCGCCCCAGAAAAGCGGGAAGGGCAAGTGGTTGAAGCCCCAGAGAAGCGGGAAGGGAAAGTGTGAGCCTTGGAAAAAGAGGGAAGTGCAGATGTGAGCACCAGAAATACGGGAAGAGGGAAACGTGGGAAGACATGGAAAAGCGGGAAGAGCAGGTGTGTAGGCACCAGAAAAGCGGACAGTCTGCAGGCCGGTCAGAAGCACCCAGAACAAAGCCGATGGAAGTGCAGATTGTGAGCCCCGGCAAACAGAGGGAAGTGCAGATGTGAGTCCCAGATATACGGCGAAGGGCAAGTGGGAGACATGGGAAAAGCGGGAAGAGCAGTGTGAGCACCAGAAAAGCGGGAAGTGCAGGCGTAGCCCCGAAAAGCGGTGAAGCGTGCAATGAATGTGAGCCCCCGGAAAAGGCGTGGAATATGCAGCCTGGTTGATTCCCACAGCATATGACGGGAAGGCAAGTAGGGAGACATGGAAAAGCGGGAAGTGGCAGGTGTGAAGACCCCGGAAAAGCCGGGAAGGTGCCAAGAGTGTGAGCCCCAGAAAAGCGCAGAAGTGCCAGGTGCTGAGCCTCGGAAAAAACGTGGGCAATGTGAGCCCCGGAAAAGCGGGAAGGGCAGGTTGTAGGCCCTCAGGAAAAGCGGGAAGAGCAGTGGATGATCTGAGCCCCGGAAAAGCGGGAAGAGGCAGGTGTGAGCCTCGGAAAAGCGGCGGGGAAGGGTAGGTGTTAGCCCCAGAAATCACGGGGATGAATGTGCAGGTCATGTGAGCCCCGGAAAAGAGGGAAGTTGCAGACTGTGAGTCCCCGGAAAAAGCGGGAAGTGCCGGTGAGTGAGCCTCCGGAAAACGCGGGAAGTTGTAGCGTGTGCAGCCTCCGGAAAAACGGAAGAGGCAGGTTGGTGAGTACGCCGGAAAAGCGGGAAGTGTCCCCGGTGTGAGCCTCGGAAAAGCGGAAGAGTGGCAGGTGGTGAGCCCCGGAAAAGCGGGAAGAGCAGGTGTGAGCACCAGAATAAAGCGGCGGAAGGGACAGATGATGAGCCCACGGAAAAGCGGGAACGGATGTGCCTATGGATTTAGTGATCCCCAGAAAGAGCGGGAGAAGATCTAAGAGTGTGAGCCCCCAGAAAATACGGCCGAAAGTGCAGAAGTGTGATCCATTGGTAAAAGCGAGAAGTGCAGGTGTGAGCCCGGAAAAAAGGGAAATGAGCTAGTATGAGCCCCGAAATAACGGGAAGGGCAATGCAGGTGAGGAGCCATGAGAAAAGGGGAAGAGCTGCAGTGTGACCCCCTGAAAAGCAGGGAAGTGCAGAGTTGTGAGCCCCGGAAAAGACGGGAAGTGCAGTGCGAGCCCCGGAAAAGAGGGAAGTGCAGATTGTGAGCCCCAGAAATACGGGAAGGCAAGAGTGTGGAGATCCATGAAAAGCGGGAAGATGCAGGTGTGTAGCACTCGGAAAAGCGGGAAGTGCAGTGTGCGTGAGCACCGGAAAATAAAGCGGGAAGTGCTGGTGAGAGCCCTCGCGAAAAACGGGAAGTGCAGATTGTGAGCCCCAGAAAAGCGTGAAGGGCAGTTGTCTCGAGCCCCGGAAAAGCGGAATGGAGTCCAGATGGTGTGAGCCCTCCGGAACAAAGTACCGAGGAAGAAACGCAGGTGTGAGCCCCAAGCGGGATGAGGAAAGTGATGAGCCTACTGAAAAGAGGGAAGTGCAGATGTCAAGAGCCCCCGGAAAAGCCGTGAGGGGCCGGTTGTGAGACTCCGGAAAATAAGCGGAAACGGCCCCAGAAAAGCGGGGAAGAGAAAAGAGTGAGCCTCTGGAAAAAGCTGGAAAGTGCAGGCTGTGACGTTCCCAGAAAAAGCGGGAAGTGACAGGTAGATGACAAGCCTCGAAAAGCGGGAAGAGCAGTGATAGCCTCGGAAAAACGAGGGCAGTGTTGAAGTCCCCAGAAAAGCGGAAGTGCAGATGTGAGACCCAGAAACAACCGTGCAAGGCACATGTTTGTGCGAGACATGAAAAGCGGAAGAGCAGGTTGATATGAGCCTTCGCAAAAGCGGGAAGTTGCAGATGTGAGCCCCGGAAACAAGCGGGAATGCAGATGTGGAGCCCCGATAAAAGCGGGAAGTGCCAGATGTTGAGCCCCGGAAAAAGCGTGGGCAAGGTGTGAGCCCGGAACTGCCATGATACCCCGGAAACAGCGGGAAGAGCAGGTAGTGAGCCTCGGAAAAGGGGGAAGTGCAGATATGTGAGCCCCGCGGAAAAGCGGGACAGTGACAGATGTGGAGCCTCGGAAAATCGTGGGAAGTGCAGATCAACCCCGGAAAAGCGTGATGCTGACAATGTGAGCCCGAAAGCCCGAAGTGCATAGAAAGTCGCCGGGAAGACTGGGCAGAAGTGAGCCCGGAAACCCGGAAAGCAGCGGTGAGCCTCAGGAAGAGGTACACGTGCAGATTTGAGTCCCGGAAAAGCGGGGATCTTGCGTGAGCGCAGGATGTGAGCCTCGGAAAAAACGTGGGCAGTTGTGAGTCCCCGGAAAAAGCCGTGGGAAGAAGCAGGTCTTGAGTAGAATGCCATCGGGAAAAGGGAGAAGTGCCAGATCGTTGAGACCCCCGTAAAATCGCGGGAACAGGCGCAATGTCTGTAGCCTCCAGGAAAAAACGGGAGCAGTTGTGGAGCCTTGTGAAAAGCGGGAGAAGTGCAGGTGTGAGCACCAGAAAAGCAGGGAAGTGTAGGTGTTAGCCACACAGAAATACGGAAGTGGCAGGTGTGAGCCCCGGAAAAGAGGGAAGTGCAGATGTGTAGCCCCAGATATAGCGGGAAGGGCAGAGTGGGAGACATGGAAAAGCGGGGAATGGGCAGGTGTGAGGCCCCGGAAATCAGCGGAAGGGCAATGGTCGAGCCCCAGAAAAAGCCGGGAAGTGATAAGGTGTGAGCCTTCGAAAAGCGCGAGGAAGTATGCAGGTGCGTGAGATCACCACATACGGAAAAGCGGGGAAGTAAACAGGGCATGTGAGCAACTCGGAGAAAACACTGGGTAATGGGAGGCAGCTTGTGAGACACCGGAAAAGCGGGAAGGTGCAGGTGTGAGCCTCGGAAAAGCGGCAAGGGCAAGGCGCGTGTTAGCCTCGGAAAAGCGGGAAGAGCAGATGTTAGAGCCCCAGAAAAGTCGGGAAGGGCACAGTGTGAGACATGGAAAAGCGGGAAGTGCAGGTGTGAGCCCCGGAAGAAGCGGGAAGTGCCGATTAGAGAGCCTTCGTAAAAGCCGTGGGAAGATGCAAGATGGGAGAGAGCCTCGGAAAAGCGTGGAAGTCGCTGCAGGTAAGTGACCCCCCGGAAAAGCGGGAAGAGCAGGAGTGTGTCCGCCGGAAAAGCGGGAAGAGCAGGTGTGAGCCTCGGAAAAGCGGGAAGTGCAGATGTGAGACCCAGAAATACGGGAAGGGCAAGTGGGAGACATGGAAAGCGGGAAGAGCAGGTGTGAGCCTCGGAAAAACGTGGGCAGTTGTGAGCCCCGGAAAAGCGGGAAGTGCAGATGTGAGACCCAGAAATACGGGAAGGGCAAGTGGGAGACATGAAATAAGCTGGGAAGAGCAAGTGTGAGCGTCGGAAAAGCTGGGAAGAGCAGGTGTGAGCCTCGGAAAAAGCGGGAACGCAGGTGTTATAGCCCCGGAAAAGCGGGAAGTGCAGATGTGAGCCCCAGAAAAGCGGGAAGGGCAGGTGTGAGTCCCGAAAAAGCGGGAAGTGCCGATGTGAGCCTCGGAAAAGCGGGAAGGGTAGGTGTCACCCCCAGAAATACGGAAAGGGCAGGTGTGAGACCCGGAAAAGGGAAGTGCAGAGTGGGAGCCATGAAAAAGCTGGAAGGTAGATAGTGTGCCACGGAAAAGCGGGCAAGTTTGCGAGCCCCGTAAAAGAGAGGAATTGCAGATGTGAGACCCAGAAATACGGGAAGGGCAAGTGGGAGACATGAAAAGCGGGAAGAGCAGGTGTGAGCGTCGGAAAAGCGGGAAGAGCAGGTGTGAGCCTCGGAAAAGCGGGAAGTGCAGGTGTGAGCCCCGGAAAAGCGGGAAGTGCAGATGTGAGCCCCAGAAAAGCGGGAAGGGCAGGTGTGAGTCCCGGAAAAGCGGGAAGTGCCGGTGTGAGCCTCGGAAAAGCGGGAAGAGGAGGTGTGAACCCCAGAAAAGCGGGAAGGGAAAGTGTGAGCCTTGGAAAAGAGGGAAGTGCAGATGTGAGCACCAGAAATACGGGAAGGGCAAGTGGTAGCCCCAGAAAAGCGGGAAGGGAAAGTGTGAGCCTCGGAAAAACGTGGGCAGTTGTGAGCCCCGGAAAAGCGGGAAGAGCAGGTGTGAGCCTCGGAAAAGGGGGAAGTGCAGATGTGAGCCCCGGAAAAGCGGGAAGTGCAGATGTGAGCCCCGGAAAGCGGGAAGTGCAGATGTGAGCCTCGGAAAAACGTGGGCAGTTGTGAGCCCCGGAAAAGCGGGAAGAGCAGGTGTGAGCCTCGGAAAAGGGGGAAGTGCAGATGTGAGCCCCCGAAAAGCGGGAAGTGCAGATGTGAGCCTCGGAAAAACGTGGGCAGTTGTGAGCCCCGGAAAAGCGGGAAGTGCAGGTGTGAGCCTCGGAAAAGCGGGAAGGGTAGGTGTTAGCCCCAGAAATACGGGAAGGGCAGGTGTGAGCCCCGGAAAAGAGGGAAGTGCAGATGTGAGCCCCGGAAAAGCGGGAAGGGCAGGTGTTAGCCCCAGAAATACGGGAAGGGCAAGTGTGAGCCCCGGAAAAGAGGGAAGTGCAGATGTGAGCACCAGAAATACGGGAAGGGGAAGTGTGAGCCTCGGAAAAGCGGGAAGGGCAGATGTGAGCACTAGAAATACGGGAAGGGGATGTGTGAGACATGGAAAAGCGGGAAGTGCAGGTGTGAGCACCTGAAAAGCGGGAAGTGCAGGCGTGAGCCCCAGAGGAAAAGCGGGAAGTGCAGATGTGAGCCCCCGGAAAAGAGGGAAGTGCAGATGTGAGTCCAGATATACGGGAAGGGCAAGTGGGAGACATGGAAAAGCGGGAAGTGCAGGTGTGAGCCCCGGAAAAGCGGGAAGTGCAGGCGTGAGGCCCGGAAAAGCGGGAAGTGCAGGTGTGAGCCTCGGAAAAGCGGGAAGTGCAGGTGTGAGCCCCCGAAAAGCGGGAAGAGCAGGTGTGAGCCCCGGAAAAGAGGGAAGTACAGATGTGAGCCCCGGAAAAGATGGAAGTGCAGATGTGAGTCCCAGATATACGGGAAGGGCAAGTGGGAGACATGGAAAAGCGGGAAGTGCAGGTGTGAGCCTCGGAAAAGCGGGAACCGGAAAAGCGGGAAGTGCAGGTGTTAGCCCCGGAAAAGCGGGAAGTGCAGATGTGAGCCCCAGAAAAGCGGGAAGGGCAGGTGTGAGTCCCGAAAAAGCGGGAAGTGCCGATTAGAGCCTCGGAAAAGCGGGAAGAGCAGGTGTGAGCCTCGGAAAAACGTGGGCAGTTGTGAGCCCCGGAAAAGCGGGAAGAGCAGGTGTGAGCCTCGGAAAAGGGGGAAGTGCAGATGTGAGCCCCGGAAAAGCGGGAAGTGCAGGTGTGAGCCCCGGAAAAGAGGATAGTGCAGATGTGAGCCCCGGAAAAGCGGGAAGAGCAGGTGTGAGCCTCGGAAAAGCGGGAAGTGCCGGTGTGAGCCTCGGAAAAGCGAGAAGGGCAATGTGAGACTCGGAAAGCGGGAAGGGCAGGTGTGAGCCTCGGAAAAGCGGGAAGTGCTGATCTGAGCCCCGAAAAAGCGGCAAGTGCAGGTGCGAGCCCCGGAAAAGAGGGAAGAGCAGGTGTGAGCCCCGGAAAAGCGGGAAGAGCAGGTGTGAGCACAAGAAAAACGGGAAGTGCAGGTGTGAGCCCCGGAAAAGCGGGAAGTGCAGATGTGAGCCCCGGAAAAGCGGGAAGTGCCGGTGTGAGCCTCGGAAAAGCGGGGAGAGCAGGTGTTAGCACCAAAAAAGCGGGAAGTGCAGGTGTGAGCCCCGAAAAGCGGGAAGTGCAGATGTGAGCCCCGGAAAAGCGGGAAGTGCAGATGTGTGCCCCAGAAAAGCGGCAAGTGCAGGTGTGAGCCCCGGAAAAGCGGGAAGTGCAGATGTGAGCCCCGGAAAAGCGGGAAGTGCAGGTGTGAGCCTCGGAAAAGCGGGAAGTGCAGATGTGAGCCCCGGAAAAGCGGGAAGTGCAGGTGTGAGCCTCGGAAAAGCGGGAAGTGCAGGTGTGAGCCTCGGAAAAACGTGGGCAGTTGTGAGCCCTGGAAAAGCGGGAAGTGCAGATGTGAGACCCAGAAATACGGGAAGGGCAAGTACATAAAAGCGGGAAGAGCAGGTGTGAGCCTCGGAAAAGCGGTAAGAGCAGGTGTGAGCACCAGAAAAGCGGGAAGTGCAGATGTGAGCCCCGGAAAAGCGGGAAGTGCAGATGTGTGCCCCAGAAATACGGGAAGGGCAAGTGGGAGACATGGAAAAGCGGGAAGTGCAGGTGTGAGCCCCGAAAAGCGGGAAGTGCAGATGTGAGCCCCGGAAAAGCGGCAAGTGCAGGTGCGAGCCCCGGAAAAGAGGGAAGTGCAGATGTGTGCCCCGGAAAAGCGGCAAGTGCAGGTGCGAGCCCCGGAAAAGAGGGAAGTGCAGATGTGAGCCCAAGAAATACGGGAAGGGCAAGTGGGAGACATGAAAAGCGGGAAGAGCAGATGTGAGCCTCGGAAAAGCGGTAAGAGCAGGTGTGAGCACCAGAAAAGCGGGAAGTGCAGATGTGAGCCCCGGAAAAGCGGGAAGTGCAGATGTGTGCCCCAGAAAAGCGGCAAGTGCAGGTGCGAGCCCCGGAAAAGAGGGAAGTGCAGATGTGAGCCCCGGAAAAGCGAGAAGTGCAGGTGTGATCCCCTGAAAAGAGGGAAGGGAAAGTGTGAGCCTTGGAAAAGAGGGAAGTGCAGATGTGAGCCCCGGAAAAGCCGGAGGGGCAGGTGTGAGCTCCGGAAATACGGGAAGGGCAAGTGGTAGCCCCAGAAAAGCGGGAAGGGAAAGTGTGAGCCTTGGAAAAGAGGGAAGTGCAGGTGTGAGCCTCGGAAAAGCGGGAAGAGTAGGTGTGAGTCCCGGAAAAGCGGGAAGTGCAGATGTGAGCCTCGGAAAAACGTGGGCAGTTGTGAGCCCCGGAAAAGCGGGAAGAGCAGGTGTGAGCCTCGCAAAAGCGGGAAGTGCAGGTGTGAGCCCCGAAAAGCGGGAAGTGCAGGTGTGAGCCTCGGAAAAGCGGGAAGTGCAGATGTGAGCCCCGGAAAAGCGGGAAGTGCCGGTGTGAGCCTCGGAAAAGCGGGAAGTGCAGGTGTGAGCCTCGGAAAAACGTGGGCAGTTGTGAGCCCCGGAAAAGCGGGAAGTGCAGATGTGAGCCCCGGAAAAGCGGGAAGAGCAGGTGTGAGCCCCGGAAAAGCGGGAAGGGCAGGTGTGAGCCTCGGAAAAGCGGGAAGAGTAGGTGTGAGTCCCGGAAAAGCGGGAAGTGCAGATGTGAGCCTCGGAAAAACGTGGGCAGTTGTGAGCCCCGGAAAAGCGGGAAGTGCAGGTGTGACCCCCGGAAAAGCGGGAAGTGCAGATGTGAGCCTTGGAAAAGAGGGAAGTGCAGATGTGAGCCCCGGAAAAGCGGGAAGGGCAGATGTGAGCCCCAGAAAAGCGGGAAGGGCAAGTGGTAGCCCCAGAAAAGCGGGAAGGGAAAGTGTGAGCCTTGGAAAAGAGGGAAGGGCAGATGTGAGCACTAGAAATACGGGAAGGGGAAGTGGGAGACATGGAAAAGCGGGAAGAGCAGGTGTGAGCACCAGAAAAGCGGGAAGTGCAGGCGTGAGCCCCGGAAAAGAGGGAAGTGCAGATGTGAGTCCCAGAAAAACGGGAAGGGCAAGTGGGAGACATGGAAAAGCGGGAAGTGCAGGTGTGAGTCCCAGAAAAACGGGAAGGGCAAGTGGGAGACATGGAAAAGCGGGAAGTGCAGGTGTGAGCCCCGGAAAAGCGGGAAGTGCAGATGTGAGCCCCAGAAAAGCGGGAAGTGCAGGTGTGAGCCTCGGAAAAGCGGGAAGTGCAGGTGTGAGTCCCGGAAAAGCGGGAAGTGCAGATGTGAGCCTCGGAAAAACGTGGGCAGTTGTGATCCCCGGAAAAGCGGAAGAGCAGGTGTGAGCCTCGAAAAGCGGGAAGGGTAGGTGTTAGCCCCGGAAATACGGAAAGGCAGGTGGTGACCCCCCAGAAAAGCGGAAGTGCAGGTGTGAGCCCCGGTAAAAGGGGGAAGTGCAGATGTGAGCCCCAGAAATACGGGAAGGGCAAGTGGGAGACATGGAAAGCGGAAGTGCAGGTGTGAGCCCCGGAAAAGCGTGGGCAGGAGTGTGCCCCGAAAAGCGGGAAGTGCAGTGTGAGCCTCGGAAAAGGGACGTGCGTAAGGAAGTGCCGGTGTACCCCTGAACAAATACGGGAAGTGAAGTGTGAGCCTCGGAAAAACGGGAAGAGCAGATGTGAGCCCCGGAAAAAGCGGGAAGTGCAGAGATGGAGCCCCGGAAAAGTCGGGAAGTGCAGGTGCGAGTACCCCCCCCGAGAAAAGCGTGGAAGTGGCATGAATGTGAGCCTCGGAAAAGCGAGGAAGTGTAAGATGTGAGCCCCGGAAAAAGCGGGAAGTGGACAGTTACAGAAGGGTGGTCGCCCCAGAAAAGCGGGAAGTGCATATAGGTGAGCCCCGCAAAAAGCGTGGAAGTGCAGAATGTGAGCCTTCGGAAAACGTGGGAAGTGCAGATGGTGAGCCCCGAAAAGCGGGAAGTGCAAGGTGTGAGACCTCGGAAAAGCGGACTTGGGCAGGTGTGAGCCCACAGAAAAGCGGAAAGTGCAGGGTGTGAGCCTCGGAAAAGGCAGGAAGTGCAGATGTTTGAGCCCCGGAAAAGGGAAGATGGCAATTTGAGTCCCACAGAAAATTCGGGAAGGGCATTTGTGAGCCCCGGAAAATGCGGGAAGTGCAGGTGTGGAGCCTCTGGAAAAGCGGGAAGAGCAAAGGTGTGAGTCCCATGAAAGCGGGAAGTGCAGGATGTGAGCCCTCGGAAAAAACGTGGGCAGTTGTGAGCCCCGGAAAAGCGGGAAGAGCAGGTGTGAGCGTCCGTAAAATACGGGAAGGGCAAGTGGGAGACATAAGAGGGAAGTGCAATGTGGAGCCCCGGAAAAGCGGGAAGGGCAGGTTGTGAGCCCCGGAAATTACGGAGAAGGGCAAGTGGTTCGCCCCAAGAAAACACAGCGGAAGTGGGCAAGTGTCGCCCAACCAGAAAAAAGGCAGGGAAGAGCAGTTGTGAGCACCCCGTGAGCCCCAGAAAAAGCGGGAAGGGCAAGTGTGAGCCCATTGGAAAAGTAGAGGAAGTGCAGATGTGAGCACCAAAATAACGGGAAGTGAAGTGGGAGACCATGGAAAAGCGGGAAGAGCAGGTGTGAGCCCCGGAAAAGCGGGAAGTGCAGGCTGAGAGCCCCGGAAAAGCGGGAAGTGCAGATGAGAGCCCCGGAAAAGCGGGAAGTTGCAGTATGTGAGTCCCAGATATACGCAGGAAGGGCAAGTGGGAGACAAGGAACAAGCGGAAGTGCAAGGTGTGAGCCCCGAAAAGCGGAAGTGGCAGTTGTGAGCCCCATGAAAAGCGGGAAGTGCAGGTGTGAGAGCTCGGAAAAGCGGAAGTGCAATGAGTCCCCGGAAAAGAAGCGTGGAAGTGGCAGATGTGAGCCTCGGAAAAACGTGGGCAAGGTTGTGAGCGCCCGGAAAAGCGGGAAGGCAGGTGTGAGCCTCGAAAAAGCGGGAAGGTAGGTGTTAGCCCCAGAAATACGGAAAGGGCAAGTGTGAGACATTGGAAAAGCGGGAAGTGCAGGTGTGAGCCCAGGAAAAGCCGGGAAGAGCAGGTGTGAGCCTCGGAGAAAAACGGGAAGTGCAGGTGTGAGACCCCGGAAAAGCGGGAAGTGCAGCATGTGAGACCCCGAAAAGCGGGATAGTGCAGGTTGTGAGCCCCAGAAAAAGGAGAAGTGCAGATTGAGCACCCGGAAAAAGCGGGAAGTGCCGATGTGAGCCTCGTTAAAAGCGGGAAGTGCAGATGTGAGCCCCTGAAAAGAGGGAAGTGCAGGTGTGAGCCCCAGAAAAGCGGGAAGTGGGCAAGCCTTGTGAGCCTCGGAAAAGCGGAAGAGCAGATTGTGGAGCCCCCGAAAAGCGGAAAGGGCAGGTGTGAGCCCCAGAAAAGCGGGAAGTGCAGTGTGCCCCGGGAAAAGAGGAAGTGCAGATGTGAGCCCAGAAATACGGAAAGGGCAGTGTGAGCCCCGAAAAGCGGGAAGTGCAGGTGTGAGCCCGGAAAAGCGGGAAGGGCACGGGAAGTGCAGATGTGTGCCCCGAAAAGCGGCAAGTGCAGGTGCGAGCCCCGGAAAAGAGGGAAGTGCAGATGTGAGCCCCAGAAATACGGGAAGGGCAAGTGGGAGACATGAAAAGAGGGAAGAGCAGGTGCGAGCCTCGGAAAAGCGGGAAGAGCAGGTGCGAGCCCCGGAAAAGAGGGAAGTGCAGATGTGAGCCCCGGAAAAGAGGGAAGTGCAGATGTGAGCCCCGGAAAAGCGGGAAGTGCAGATGTGAGCCCCAGAAAAGCGGGAAGGGCAGGTGTGAGTCCCGGAAAAGCGGGAAGTGCCGGTGTGAGCCCCAGAAATACGGGAAGGGCAAGTGTGAGCCTTGGAAAAGAGGGAAGTGCAGATGTGAGCCCCGGAAAAGCCGGAGGGGCAGGTGTGAGCTCCGGAAATACGGGAAGGGCAAGTGGTAGCCCCAGAAATGCGGGAAGGGATAGTGTGAGCCTTGGAAAAGAGGGAAGTGCAGGGTTGAGTCCCGAAAAAGCGGGAAGTGCCGGTGTGAGCCTCGGAAAAGCGGGAAGAGTAGGTGTGAGTCCCGGAAAAGCGGGAAGTGCAGATGTGAGCCTCGGAAAAACGTGGGCAGTTGTGAGCCCCGGAAAAGCGGGAAGAGCAGGTGTGAGCCTCGGAAAAGGGGGAAGTGCCGGTGTGAGCCCCGGAAAAGCGGGAAGAGCAGGTGTGAGCCTCGGAAAAGGGGGAAGTGCAGATGTGAGCCCGGAAAAGAGTGGGCAGTTGTGAGCCCCGGAAAAGCGGGAAGGGCAGGTGTGAGCCCCAGAAAAAGGGGAAGTGCAGATGTGAGCCTGGAAAAGCGGGAAGGCAGTGTGAGCCCCGTAAAAGCGGGAAGTGCAGGTGTGAGCCTCGGAAAAGCGGGAAGAGCAGATGTGAGACCCGGAAAAGCGGGAAGTGCAGATGTGAGCCTCGGAAAAACGGGAAGAGCAGCTTGTGAGCCCCGAAAAGCGGGAAGTGCAGGTGTGAGCCTCGGAAAAGCGGAAGTGCAGGTGTGAGCCCGGAAAAGCGGGAAGTGCAGATGTGGAGCCTCGAAAAACGTGGCAGGTGTGAGCCCCGGAAAAGCGGGAAGAGCAGGTGTGAGCCTCGAAAAGGGGAAGTGCAGATGTGAGCCCCGGAAAAGCGGGAAGGGCAGGTGTGAGCCCCGAAATACGGGAAGGCAAGTGGTAGCCCAGAAAAGCGGGAAGTGGCAATGGTAGCCCCAGAAAAGCGGGAAGGGAAAGTGTGAGCCTTGGAAAAGAGAGACATGGAAAAGCGGAAGAGCAGATAAAAGCGGGAATGCAGGCGTGAGCCCCGGAAAAGCGTGGGCAGATGTGAGGCCCGGAAAAGAGGGAAGTGCAGATGTGAGCCCCAGAAAAGCGGGAAGGGCAAGTGGGAGACAAGGAAAAGCGGGAAGAGCAGGTGTGAGCACCAGAAAAGCGGGAAGTGCAGGAGTGAGCCCCGGAAAAGCGGGAAGTGCAGGTGTTAGCCCGGAAAAGCGGAAGTGCAGATGTGAGCCTCGGAAAAACGTGGCAGTTGTGAGCCCCGAAAAGCGGAAGGGCAGATGTGAGACCCGGAAAAGCGGAAGGGCAGATGTGAGCCCCGGAAAAGCGGGAAGGGCAGTGTGAGCCTCGGAAAAGCGGAAGGGTAGGTGTGAGCCCCGAAATACGGAAAGGGCAGTGTGAGCCCCGGAAAAGCGGAAGTGCAGATGTGAGCCCCGAAAAGCGGGAAGGGCAGATGTGAGCCTCGGAAAACCGGGAAGTGCCGGTGTGAGCCTCGGAAAAGCGGGAAGTGCAGTGTGAGCCCGGAAAAGCGGGAAGAGCAGTGTGAGCCCAGAAAAGCGGGAAGTGCAGGTGTGAGCCCGGAAAAGCGGGAAGTGCAGATGTGAGCCCCGGAAAAGCGGGAAGAGCAGTGTGTAGCCTCGGAAAAGGGGAAGTGCAGGTGTAGTCCCCGAAAAGCGGAAGTGCAGATGTGAGCCCCGGAAAAGCCCACCGGAAAAGCGGGAAGTGCAGGTGTGAGCCCGGAAATACGGAAGGGCAGGTGTGAGCACCAGAAAAGCGGGAAGTGCAGGCGTGAGCCCCGGAAAAGCGGGAAGTGCAGATGCGAGCCCCGGAAAAGCGGGAAGTGCCGGTGTGAGCCTCGGAAAAGCGGGAAGAGCAGGTGTGAGCACCAGAAAAGCGGGAAGTGCAGGTGTGAGCCCCGAAAAGCGGGAAGTGCAGATGTGAGCCCCGGAAAAGCGGGAAGTGCCGGTGTTAGCCTCGGAAAAGCGGGAAGTGCAGGTGTGAGTCCCGAAAAAGCGGGAAGTGCCGGTGTGAGCCTCGGAAAAGCGGGAAGAGTAGGTGTGAGCCCCGGAAAAGCGGGAAGTGCAGATGTGAGCCTCGGAAAAACGTGGGCAGTTGTGAGCCCCGGAAAAGCGGGAAGAGCAGGTGTGAGCCTCGGAAAAGGGGGAAGTGCAGATGTGAGCCCCGGAAAAGCGGGAAGGGCAGGTGTGAGCCCCGGAAATACGGGAAGGGCAAGTGGTAGCCCTAGAGAAGAGGGAAGGGCAAGTGGTAGCCCCAGAAAAGCGGGAAGGGAAAGTGTGAGCCTTGGAAAAGAGGGAAGTGCAGATGTGAGCACCAGAAATACGGGAAGGGGAAGTGGGAGACATGGAAAAGCGGGAAGAGCAGGTGTGAGCACCAGAAAAGCGGGAAGTGCAGGCGTGAGCCCCGGAAAAGCGTGAAGTGCAGATATGAGCCCCGGAAAAGAGGGAAGTGCAGATGTGAGTCCCAGATATACGGGAAGGGCAAGTGGGAGACATGGAAAAGCGGGAAGTGCAGGTGTGAGCCCCAGAAAAGCGGGAAGTGCAGATGTGAGCCCCAGAAAAGCGGGAAGTGCAGGTGCGAGCCCCGGAAAAGCGGGAAGTGCAGATGTGAGCCTCGGAAAAACGTGGGCAGTTGTGAGCCCCGGAAAAGCGGGAAGGGCAGGTGTGAGTCCCGGAAAAGCGGGAAGGGAAGGTGCGAGCCCCGGAAAAGCGGGAAGGGCAGGTGTGAGCCTCGGAAAAGCGGGAAGGGTAGGTGTTAGCCCCAGAAATACGGAAAGGGCAGGTGTGAGCCCCGGAAAAGAGGGAAGTGCAGATGTGAGCCCCGGAAAAGCGGGAAGGGTAGGTGTGAGCCTCGGAAAACCGGGAAGTGCCGGTGTGAGCCTCGGAAAAGCGGGAAGTGCCGGTGTTAGCCCCGGAAAAGCGGGAAGTGCAGGTGTGAGTCCCGGAAAAGCGGGAAGTGCCGGTGTGAGCCTCGGAAAAGCGGGAAGAGCAGGTGTGATCCCCGGAAAAGAGGGAAGAGCAGGTGTGAGCACCAGAAAAGTGGGAAGGGAAAGTGTGAGCCTCGGAAAAGGGGGAAGTGCAGATGTGAGACCCAGAAAAGCGGGAAGAGCAGGTGTGAGCCCCAGAAAAACGGGAAGGGAAAGTGTGAGCCTTGGAAAAGGGGGAAGTGCAGGTTTGAGCCCCGGAAATACGGGAAGGGCAGGTTTGAGCCCCGGAAATACGGGAAGCGCAAGTGGTAGCCACAGAAAAGCGGGAAGGGCAGGTGTGAGCCCCGGAAAAGCGGGAAGTGCAGATGCGAGCCCCGGAAAAGATGGAAGTGCAGATGTGAGCCCCGGAAAAGCGGGAAGTGCAGATGTGAGCCCCGGAAAGCGGAATTGCAGATGTGAGCCTCGGAAAAAACGTGGGCAGTTGTGAGCCCCGGAAAAGCGGGAAGAGCAGGTGTGAGCCTCGGAAAAGGGGAAGTGCAGATGTGACCCCCCGAAAAAAGCGGGAAGTGCAGATGTGAGCCTCGGAAAAACGTGGGCAGTTGTGAGCCCCGGAAAAGCGGGAAGTGCAGGTGTGAGCCTCGGAAAAGCGGAAGGGCAGATGTTAGCCCCGGAAAAGCGGCAAGGGCAAGGTGTGCGTGCCCCGGAAAAGAGATGTTAGCCCCGGAAAGCGGAAGGCAAGGTGTGAGTCCCGGAAATACAAAAGGGCAAGTGGTCGCCCCCGAAAAGCGGAAGGGCAAGTGTTGAAGCCCCAGAAATAACGGGAAGGGCAAGTGTGAGACCTTGGAAAAGCGGGAAGAGCAGGTGTGACCTCGGGAAATACGGGGAAAGAGCAAGTGTGAGCACCAAAATGCGGGAAGAGCAGGTGTGAGCACCAGAAAAGGAGCGGGAAGTGCCAGGAGCGTTGAGACCCCAGAAAAAAAAAGCGGGAAGTGTGCAGATGTGAGCCCACATGGAAAAGAACAGCGGGAAGTGCAGGTGGTGACCTCGGAAAAGCGGGAAGGGCAAGTGGGAGACATGGACAAGCGGGAAGAGCCGGTTGTGAGCCCCTGGAAATAACGTAAGGGCAGTAGTGGAGCCTTGGAAAAGCGGGAAGTGCAGAATTGAGCAGAACCCAGAAATACGGGAGGGGCAAGTGTGAGCTCCGGAAAAGCGGGAAGGGCCAAGTGTGAGCCCCGGAAAAAGCGGGAAGGGCAGGTGGTGAGCCTTGGAAAAGAGGGAAGAGCAGGTGTTGAGTCCCGGAAAAGCGGGAAGAAGTGCCGGTGTTGAAGCCTCTGCGAAAGCGGGAAGGTAAAGGCAGGTGTGAGTCCCCGAAAACAGCGGGAAGTGGCCAGATGTGAGGCCCCAGAAAAGCGGGAAGGGCAGGTGTGAGTCCCCGGAAAAACGGGGAAGTGCCGGTGTGAGCCCCAAGAAATACGGGGAAGGGCAAGCAGATGTGAGCCCGGAAAAGCGGGAAGTGCAGATGTGAGCCCCAGATAAGCCGGAAGGGCAAGTTGTGAGACATGGAAAAGCGGAAGGGCAGGTGGTAGCGCTCGGAAAAGCGGGAAGTGCAGGTGTGAGCCCCGGAAAAGCGGGAAGTGCAGGGTTTGAGTCCCCAGAAAAAGCGGGAGAGTGCAGGTGTGAGCCTCGGAAAAGCGGGAAAGAGCAGGGTGGAGCCCTCGGAAAAAAACGTGGGCAGTTGTGAGCCCCGGAAAAGCGGGAAGAGCAGGTGTGAGCCTCGCAAAGCGGGCAGGGGGTAGGTGTTAGCCTCGAAAGCGGAAGATGTGAAGCCCCGGAAAAAGGTGTGAGACTCGGAAATAACGGGAAGGGCAGGTGTGAGCACCAAAAAAAGCGGAAGTGGCAGGTGTGAGCGCAGGTGTGAGCACCAAAAAAGCGGGAATCAGATGTGAGTCCCCGAAAAGCGGGAAGTGCAGATGATGAGCCCCGGAAAAGCGGGAAGTGCAGTTGGTGAGCCCCGGAACAAGCGGCAAGTGCAGGTGCGAGCCCCGGAAAATGGGGAAGTGCAGATGTGAGCCCCGGAGAAAAAAGGAAGGGCAGATGAACCCCAGAAATACTGGGCAATGGGAGACATGAAAAAGCGGGAAGTGCAGATGTGAAGCCCCGGAAAAAGCGGCAAGGTTGCAGGTGCGAGCCCCGGAAAAGAGGGAAGTGCAGATGTGAGCCTCGTAAAAGCGGGAAATGCAGGTGTGAGCACCCGAAAAGCGGGAAGTGTAGTGTGAGCCCCGGAAAAGCGGGAAGTGCAGATGTGAGCCCCAGAAAAACGTGGGCAAGTTGTGAGGCCCCGGAAAAGCGGGAAGGGCATTTTGTGAGCGTCCGGAAAAGCGGGAAGTGCAGATGTGAGCCCCGGAAAACGGGAAGGGCAGTGTGAGCCCCGGAAAATACGGGGAAGGGCAAGTGGTCGCCCCCGGAAAAGCGAGAAGGGCAGAGTGGGAGCCCCAGAAAAGAGGGAAGGAGTCAGGTGAGAGCCTTGGAAAAGCGGAAGAGCAGGTGTGAGCACCAGAAAAGCGGGAAGTGCAGGTGTGAGCCCCGGCAAAGCGGGAAGTGCTGTGAGCCCCGGAAAAGAGGGAAGTGCCGGTGTGACCCCCCCCCCCCTCGGAAAAGCGGGAAGAGCAGATGTGAAGCCTCGGAAAACGTGGGCAGTTTTGAGCCCCCTGAAAAGCGGGAAAAAAGGTAAAAGATGTGAGCCTTGGAAAAGAGTGGAAGTAGCAGATGTGAGCCCCGGAAAAGCCGGAGGGCAGGTGTGTCCGGAACTACGGGAAGGGCAAGTGGTAGCCCCCCCCCGGGGGGGGGAGAAAAGCGGGAGAGGGCAAGTGTGAGCCATGGAAAAGATGGAAGTGCAGGGTCTCGAAAAAGCGGGAAGTGCCGGTGTGAGCCTCGGAAAAGCGGGAAGATGTAGGTGTGAGTCCCGGAAAAGCAGATGTGAGCCTCGAAAAACGGGAAGAGCAGTTGTGTAGCCCCGGAAAACGCTGGGAAGAGCAGGTGTGACAGCCGCCGAAAAGCGGGAAGTGCAGATGTGAGCCATCGGAAAAAAGTGGCCAGGTTTGTGAGCCCCCGAAAAGCGGGAAAGTGCAGATGTGAGCCTCGGAAAAGCGGAAGTGCAGATGTGAGCCCCGGAAAAGCGGGAAGTGCAGGTGTGAGCCACTCAGGAAAAGCCGGGAATGCAGGTGTGAGCCCCGGAAAAGCGGGGAAGTGCCGATGGTTATTGAGCCTCGGAAAACGTCGTGCCGTATGTGAGCACCCGGAAAAGCGGGAAGGGCAGGTGTGAGCCTCGAAAAGCGGGAAGAGTAAGGTGTGAGGTCCCGGAAAAGCGGGAGTGCAATGTGAGAACATCAGGAAAAACGGAAGGGCAGATTGTGAGCCCCGGAAAAGCGGGAAGAGCAGTTGATGAGCCCCAGAAAAGCCGGGAAGGTGCAGATGTGAGCCCCGGAAAAGCGGGAAGTGCAGGTGTGAGCCCCCGAAAACGGAAGGGCAGGAGGTTGGTCGCCCCGAAAAGCGGGAAAGGGCAAAGTGTTGAGCCCCAGAAAAGCGGGAAGTCAGAAGTGTGAGCACTGGAGACCATGGAAAAGCGGGAAAGCCAAGGTGTGAGCACCAGAAAAGCGGGAAGTGCAGGCGTGAGCCCCGGAAAAGCGGGAAGTGCAGATGTGAGCCCCGGAAAAGAGGGAAGTGCAGATGTGAGTCCCAGAAATACGGGAAGGGCAAGTGGGAGACATGGAAAAGCGGGAAGTGCAGGTGTGAGCCCCGGAAAAGCGGGAAGTGGCAGGTGTGAGTCCCCATCAAAGCTGGGAAGTGCAGCTGTGAGCCTCAGAAAAGCGGGAAGTGCAGGTGTGAAGACCCGGAAAAGCCGGAAATGCAGATGTGGAGCCTTCGGAAAAACGTGGGCCAGTTGTGATCCCCGGAAAAAGCGGGAAGCAGATGTGAGCCTCGGAAAAACGTGGAAGGGTAGGTGTGAGCCCCCAGAAATACTGAAAACGGGCAATGGGAGACATGGAAAAGCGGGAAGTGCAGGTGTGAGCCCCCGGAAAAGCGGAAGCAGCCCAAGAAATACGAGAAAGGGCAGTGTGAGACATGGAAAAGCGGGAAGTGCAGATGTGAGTCTCGGAAAAACGTGAAGTGGCAGTTGTGAGCCCCGAAAAGCGGGAAGTGCAGAGTGTTTGCCCCAGAAAAAGCGGTAAGGTAGAATTGTGCCCCGGAAAAGCGGGAAGTGCAGTTGTGAGCCCCAGAAAAGCGGAAAGTGCAGATGGGAGACCATGGAAATAAGCGAAGAGCCGATTGTGCCCCAGAAAACGGGAAGGGCAGGATGTGAGTCTTGGAAAAGCGGGAAGTGCCGGCGTGAGCACCCGGAAAAAGGGGGAAGAGCCAGGTGGTGAGCCCCAGAAAAGCGGGAAGTGATAGATGTGAGTCCCTTGGAAAAGCGGGAAGGCAGATGTGAGCACCAGAAATACGGGAAGGGCAGTTATGGTGAGCCCCAGAGGAAAAGCGGGAAGGGCAGAGTGTGAGCCTCTCGAAAAACGGAAAAAAGGCATTTGGTGAGCCTCGGAAAAGCGTGAACGTGGCAGGTTGTGTAGCCCCGGAAAAGGGGGAAGTTGCAGAGTGAGCCCCGAAAAGGGGTAAGTGCAGAATGTGAGCCCCGGAAACAAGCAGGAAGTGCAGATGTGCAGCCCCGAAAAGCGGGAAGTGCAGATGTAGCCCTCGGAAAATACGTGGGCAGATTGTGAGCCCCGGAAAAGCGGCAGAGCAGGTGTGAGCCTCGAAAAAGGGGAAGTGCAGATGTTGAGCCTCCGGGAAAAGCGGGAATGCAGATGTGAGCCTACGGAAAATACGGAGGCAAGTGGGAGACATGAAACGTGGGCAGTTGTGAGCCCCGAAAAGCGGGAAGTGCAGGTGTGAGCCTCGGAAAAGCGGGAAGGTGTAGATGTTTAGCCCCAGAAATAACGGGAAGAGCAGGTTGTGAGCCCCCCCGGAAAAGCGGGAAGTGCAGATGTGAGGCCCCGGAAAAGCGGGAAGGGCAGGTGTGAGCATTTGGAAAAGAGAAGTGCAGGTGGACCCCGGAAAAGCGGAAGGGCAGTTTGTGAGCCCCGGAAATACAGGAAGGGCAAGTGGTAGCCCCAGAAAAGCGGGAAGGGCAAGTGTTGAGCCCAGAAAAGCGGGAAGGGCAGACGTGTGAGCCCCAGAAAAAGCGGGGAAGTGCAGATGTGAGCCCCAGAAAAGCGGGAAGGGGAGGGTGTGAGACACCGAAAACGGGAAGTGCAGCCTGTGAGCCCAGAAAAGCGGCAAGTGCAGGTTGTGAGCCCCGAAAAGCGGGAAGTGCAAGTGTGAGCCCCGGAAAAGAGGGGGAAGTGCAGATGTGAGTCCCAGATAAATACCGGAAGGGGCAAGTGGGAGACATGGAAAAGCGGGAAGTGCAGTGAGCACCAAAAAGCGGGAAGTAGCAAGATGTGAGCCCCAGAAAAGCGGGAAGTGCAGATGTGAGAGCCCCGGAAAAAGAGGAAGTGCAGATGTGAGTCCCAAGATATACGGGAAGGGCAAGTGGGAGACCCGGAAAAGCGGGAAGTGCAGGTGTGAGCCCCGGAAAAGCGGGAAGTGCAGATGTGAGCCCCAGAAAAGCGGGAAGTGCAGGTGTGAGCCTCGGAAAAGCGGGAAGTGCAGGTGTGAGTCCCGGAAAAGCGGGAAGTGCAGATGTGAGCCTCGGAAAAACGTGGGCAGTTGTGAGCCCCGGAAAAGCGGGAAGGGCAAGTGTGAGCCTCGAAAAGCGGAAGGGTAGTGTTAGCCCCAGAAATAACGGAAAGGGCAGGTTGTGAGCCCCGGAAAAGAGGGAAGTGCAGATGTGAGCTCCCGGAAAAGTCGGGAAGGGCAGGTGTGGCCTCAAGATAAACGGGACAGGGTAAGTGGGAGACTCGAAAATACGGGAAGTGCAGGTGTGGGAGCCCCGGAAAAGCGGGAAGTGCAAGGATGTGACCTCGAAAAGCGGGAGAGCAGGTTGAGAGCCCCAGAAAAGCGGGAAGGGAACTGTGAGCCCGAAAAAGCGAGAAGTGCAGATGTGAGCACTACAGAAAGTGGAAGTGGAAAAGCGGGAAGTGCAGGTGGTGAGCCCCGGAAAGCGGGAAGTTCAGATGTGAGCCCCAGAAAAGCGGGAAGTGCAGGTGTGAGCCCCAGAAAAGCGGGAAGGGCAGGTGTGAGACGAGGAAAAGCGGGAAGCGGCAGGTGTGGAGCCCCGGAAAAGTGGAAGGGCAGAGTGAGCTCCTGGAAAAGCGGGAAGTGCAGGTGTGAGCCCCCCGGAAAAAAGGGAAGATGCGCAGATGTGAGCCCCAGAAATAACGGGAAGGGCAGGTGTGAGCCCCGGAAAAGCGGGAAGTGCAGGTGTGACCCCTCGAAAAGCGGGAAGTCAGATGTGTGCCCCGGAAAAGCGGCAAGTTGCCAGGTGCGAGCCCCGGAAAAGAGGAAGTGCAGATGTGAGCCCACGGAAATACGGGAAGGGCAAAGTGTGAGACATGAAAAAGCGGAAGAGCAGGTGTGAGCCTCGGAAAAGCGGGAAGAGCAGGTGTGAGCCTCAGAAAAGCAGGACGACAGTGTGGAGCACCAGAAAAGCGGGAAGTGCTGATTGTGAGCCCCGGAAAAGCGGAAGTGCAGATGTGAGCCCCAGAAAAGCGGGAAGGGCAGGTGTGAGCCCGAACAAGCCTGGGGAAGTGCCGGTGTGAGCCCCCGAAAAGCGGGAAGACTGGTGTGAGCCCCAGAAATACGGGAAGGGCAAGTGTGAGCCTTGGAAAAGAGGGAAGTGCAGATGTGAGCCCCGGAAAAGCCGGAGGGGCAGGTGTGAGCTCCGGAAATACGGGAAGGGCAAGTGGTAGCCCCAGAAAAGCGGGAAGGGAAAGTGTGAGCCTTGGAAAAGAGGGAAGTGCAGGGTTGAGTCCCGAAAAAGCGGGAAGTGCCGGTGTGAGCCTCGGAAAAGCGGGAAGAGTAGGTGTTAGTCCCGGAAAAGCGGGAAGTGCAGATGTGAGCCCGGAAAAGCGTGTAAGGCAGTTGTGTGAGCCCCGGAAAAGCGGAAGCAGCCGGTGTGGAGCCCCATAAATACGGGAAGGGCAAGATTTTAGCCTTGGAAATAGAGGAAGTGGCAGAATGGGAGTCCCCGGAAAAGCCGGCGGGGCAGGTGTGAGCTCCGAAATACGGAAGGGCAAGTAGGTACCCCAGAAAAAGCGGAAGGGGAAGGTGTGAGCCTCGGAAAAGAGGGAAGTGCAGATGGTTGAGCCCCGAAAAAGCGGGAAGTGCCGATGTGTAGCCTCGGAAAAGCCGAAGAGGCAGGTGTAGACCCAAAAGGGAAGTGCAGATGTGACCTCGGAAAACGTGGGCAGTTGTGAGCCCGGAAAAGCGGGAATGAGCAGGTGTGAGCCTCGTAAAAAGGGGAAGAGCAGATTTGTATCCCCAGAATACGGGAAGGGCTAGTGGAGACATGGAAAAGGGGGATGCAGATGTGAGCCCCGGAAAAGCGAGAAGTGCAGATAGTGAGCCTCGGAAAAATGGCAGTTGTGAGCCAACCGGAAAAGCGCCAAGAGCTGGTGTGAGCCTCGGAAAAGGGGGAAGTGCAGATGTGAGCCCCGGAAAGCGGAAGTTGAGATGTTGAGCCCAGAACAGCGGAAGTGCAGATGTGAGCCTCGGAAAATCGGGAATGGCAGTTTGTGAGCCCCGTAAAAGCGGGAAGTGCAGTGTGAGTCCTCGAAAAGCGGGTGAAGATGCAGATTGTTATCCTCGGATAAGCGGGAAGAGTAGGTGTGAGTCCCGAAAAGCGGGAAGTGCAGATGTGAGCCTCGGAAACAACGTGGGCAGTTGTGAGCCCCGGAAAAGCGGAAGAGCATTGTTGAGCGTCCGGAAAAGCAGGGAAGTGCAGATGTGAGCCCTCGTAAAAAGCGGCAAGTGCAGGTGAGAGCCCCGGAAAAGCGGGAATGGCAGATGTGAGCCCCGGAAATACGGGAAGGGCAAGTGGTCGCCCCAGAAAAGCGGGAAGGGCAAATGGTAGCCCCAGAAAAGCGGGAAGGGGAAGTGTGAGCCTTGGAAAAGCGGGAAGAGCAGGTGTGAGCACCAGAAAAGCGGGAAGTGCAGGCGTGAGCCCCGGAAAAGCGGGAAGTGCAGATGTGAGCCCCGGAAAAGAGGGAAGTGCAGATGTGAGTCCCAGATATACGGGAAGGGCAAGTGGGAGACATGGAAAAGCGGGAAGTGCAGGTGTGAGCACCGGAAAAGCGGGAAGTGCAGGTGTGAGCCTCGGAAAAGCGGGAAGTGCAGATGTGAGCCCCGGAAAAGCGGGAAGTGCAGGTGTGAGCCTCGGAAAAGCGGGAAGTGCAGATGTGAGCCTCGGAAAAACGTGGGCAGTTGTGAGCCCCGGAAAAGCGGGAAGGGCAGGTGTGAGCCTCGGAAAAGCGGGAAGGGTAGGTGTTAGCCCCAGAAATACGGAAAGGGAAAGTGTGAGCACCAGAAAAGCGGGAAGTGCAGGTGTGAGCCCCGGAAAAGCGGGAAGTGCAGATGAGAGCCCCAGAAATACGGGAAGGGCAAGTGGGAGACATGGAAAAGCGGGAAGTGCAGGTGTGAGCCCCGGAAAAGCGGGAAGTGCAGGTGTGAGCCCCAGAAAAGCGGGAAGGGCAAGTGTGAGCCTTGGAAAAGAGGGAAGTGCAGATGTGAGCCCCAGAAAAGCGGGAAGGGCAGGTGTGAGCCCCGGAAAAGCGGGAAGTGCAGATGTGAGCCCCAGAAAAGCGGGAAGGGCAGGTGTGAGCCCCGGAAAAGCGGGAAGTGCAGGTGTGAGCCCCGGAAAAGCGGGAAGTGCAGGTGTGAGCCCCGGAAAAGCGGGAAGTGCAGGTGTGAGCCTCGGAAAAGCGAGAAGTGCAGATGTGAGCCCCAGAAAAGCGGAAAGGGCAGGTGTGAGCCCCAGAAAAGCGGGAAGGGCAGATGTGAGCCCCGGAAAAGCGGGAAGTGCCGGTGTGAGCCTCGGAAAAGCGGGAAGTGCAGATGTGAGCCTCGGAAAAGCGGGAAGAGCAGGGGTGAGCACCAGAAAAGCGGGAAGTGCAGGTGTGAGCCCCGAAAAGCGGGAAGTGCAGATGTGAGCCCCGGAAAAGCGGGAAGTGCCGGTGTTAGCCTCGAAAAGCGGGAGGGCAGATGTGAGCCCCGAAAAGCGGGAAGTGCAGATGTGAGCCTCGGAAAAGCGGGAAGAGTAGGGCAGTGTGAGCCATGAAAAGCGGAAGTGCAGATGTGAGCCTCGGAAAAACGTGGCAGTTGTGTGCCCCGGAAAAGCGGCAAGTGCAGGTGCGAGCCCCGGAAAAGAGGGAAGTGCAGATGTTAGCCCAAGAAATACGGGAAGGGCAGGTGTGAGTCCCGGAAAAGCGGGAAGTGCCGGCGTGAGCCACGGAAAAAGGGGGAAGAGCAGGTGTGAGCCCCAGAAAAGCGGGAAGGGAAAGTGTGAGCCTTGGAAAAGAGGGAAGTGCAGATGTGAGCACCAGAAATACGGGAAGGGGAAGTGGGAGACATGGAAAAGCGGGAAGAGCAGGTGTGAGCACCAGAAAAGCGGGAAGTGCAGGCGTGAGCCCCGGAAAAGCGGGAAGTGCAGATGTGAGCCCCGGAAAAGAGGGAAGTGCAGATGTGAGTCCCAGATATACGGGAAGGGCAAGTGGGAGACATGGAAAAGCGGGAAGTGCAGGTGTGAGCCCCGGAAAAGCGGGAAGTGCAGATGTGAGCCCCAGAAAAGCGGGAAGTGCAGGTGTGAGCCTCGGAAAAGCGGGAAGAGCAGGTGTGAGCCCCGGAAAAAAGGTAAGTGCAGATGTGAGCCTCGGAAAAACGTGGGCAGTTGTGAGCCCCGGAAAAGCGGGAAGGGCAGGTGTGAGCCTCGGAAAAGCGGGAAGGGTAGGTGTTAGCCCCAGAAATACGGAAAGGGAAAGTGTGAGACATGGAAAAGCGGGAAGAGCAGGTGTGAGCCCCAGAAAAGAGGGAAGTGCAGATGTGAGCCCCGAAAAGCGGGAAGGGCAAGTGGCAGCCTCGGAAAAGCCGGGAAGTGCCTGTGTGAGCCCCGGAAAAGCGGGAAGGGCAGGTGTTCGCCCCAGAAAAGCGGGAATGCAAGTGTGAGCCTTGGAAAAGCGGGAAGAGCAGTAACAGATAGAGGGAAGTGGAGACATGGAAAAAGGGAAGCAGGTGAGCCCAGAAAAGCGGGAAGGGCAAGTGTGAGCCCCGGAAAAAGCGGGAAGTGCAGATGTGAGCCCCGGAAAAGAGGGAAGTGCAGATGAGAGCCCCAGAAATACGGGAAGGGCAAGTGGGTGACATGGAAAAGCGGGAAGTGCAGATTTGAGCCCCGGAAAAGCGGCAAGTGCAGATGTGAGCCCCAGAAATACGGGAAGTGCAGTGTGAGCCCGAAAAGCGGGAAGCGCAGTGTGAGTCCCGAAAAGCGGAAGTGCAGATGTGAGCCTCGGAAAAACGGGAAAAGCGGGTGTGAGCCTCGAAAAGCGGAAGGGTAGGAAAAGCGGGAAGTGCAGGTGTGAGCCCCAGAAAAGCGGGAAGTGCAGATGAGAGCCCCAGAAATACGGGAAGGGCAAGTGGGAGACATGGAAAAGCGGGAAGTGCAGATGTGAGCCCCGGAAAAGCGGCAAGTGCAGGTGCGAGCCCCGGAAAAGCGGGAAGTGCAGGTGTGAGCCTCGGAAAAGCGGGAAGTGCAGGTGTGAGCCCCGGAAAAGCGGGAAGTGCAGATGTGAGCCCCGGAAAAGCGGGAAGTGCAGATGTGAGCCCCGGAAAAGAGGGAAGTGCAGATGTGAGCCCCGGAAAAGCGAGAAGTGCAGGTGTGATCCCCGGAAAAGAGGGAAGGGCAGATGAGAGCCCCAGAAATACGGAAAGGGCAGGTGTGAGCCCCGGAAAAGAGGGAAGTGCAGATGTGAGCCCCGAAAAAGCGGGGAGGGTAGGTGTGAGCCCCGGAAAAGCGGGAAGGGTAGGTGTGTGCCCTAGAAAAGCTGCAAGTGCAGGTTTGACCCCCGGAAAAGCGGGAAGTGCAGATGAGAGCCCCAGAAATACGGGAAGGGCAAGTGGGAGACATGGAAAAGAGGAAAGTGCAGATGTGAGCCCCGAAAAAGCGGGGAGGGTAGGTGTGAGCCCCGGAAAAGCGGGAAGAGCAGGTGTGAGCCTGGGAAAAGCGGGAAGTGCAGATGTGAGCCCCGGAAAAGCGGGAAGTGCAGATGTGTGCCCCGGAAAAGCGGCAAGTGCAGGTGCGAGCCCCGGAAAAGAGGGAAGTGCAGATGTGAGCCCCGGAAAAGCGAGAAGTGCAGGTGTGATCCCCGGAAAAGAGGGAAGGGCAGATGAGAGCCCCAGAAATACGGGAAGGGCAAGTGGGAGACATGGAAAAGCGGGAAGTGCAGGTGTGACCCCCGGAAAAGCGGGAAGTGCAGATGTGTGCCCCGGAAAAGCGGCAAGTGCAGGTGCGAGCCCCGGAAAAGAGGGAAGTGCAGATGTGAGCCCAAGAAATACGGGAAGGGCAAGTGGGAGACATGAAAAGCGGGAAGAGCAGGTGTGAGCCTCGGAAAAGCGGGAAGAGCAGGTGTGAGCACCAGAAAAGCGGGAAGTGCAGGTGTGAGCCCCGGAAAAGCGGGAAGTGCAGATGTGAGCCCCAGAAAAGCGGGAAGGGCAGGTGTGAGTCCCGGAAAAGCGGGAAGTGCCGGTGTGAGCCTCGGAAAAGCGAGAAGTGCAGATGTGAGCCCCAGAAAAGCGGGAAGGGCAGGTGTGAGCCCCGGAAAAGCGAGAAGTGCAGATGTGAGCCCCAGAAAAGCGGGAAGGATAGGTGTGAGCTCCAGAGGAAATACGGAAGGACAAGTGGTAGGCCCAGAAAAGCGGAAGGGAAAGTGTGAGCCTTGAAAAGCGGGAAGTGCAGAGTGTGGAGTTCCCGGAAAAGCGGGAAATGCAGGTGTGAGCCTCGGAAAAGCGGGAAGAGTAGGTGTGAGTCCCGGAAAAGCGGGAAGTGCAGATGTGAGCCTCGGAAAAACGTGGGCAGTTGTGAGCCCCGGAAAAGCGGGAAGAGCAGTTGTGAGCCTCGGAAAAGCGGGAAGTGCAGATGTGAGCCCCGGAAAAGCGGGAAGGGCAGGTGTGAGACCCGGAAATACGGGAAGGGCAAGTGTGAGCCCCTGAAAAGCGGGAAGTGCAGGTGTGACCCGGAAAAGCGGAAGTGCCGATGTGAGCCTCGGAAAAGCGGGAAGTGCATGTGTGAGCCCCGGAGAAGAGGGAAGGGCAGATGAGAGCCCCAGAAATACGGGAAGGGCAAGTGGGAGACATGAAAAGAGGGAAGAGCAGGTGAGAGCAGCGGAAAAGCGGGAAGTGCAGATGTGTGCCCCGGAAAAGCGGCAAGTGCCGGTGAGACCTCGTAAAAGCGGGAAGTTCAGGTGTGAGTCCCAGAAAAGCGGGAAGAGCAGGTGTGAGCCACGGAAAGCGGGAAGTGCAGGGTGTGCAAAAGCGGGAAGTGCAGTGTGAGCCTCGGAAAAGCGGGAAAGTGCAGGTGTGAGTCCCGAAAAAGCGGGAAGTGCAGATGTGAGACCCGGAAAAGCGGGAAGAGCAGATGTGAGCCCCGGAAAAGCGGGAAGTGCAGCTGTGAGCCTCGGAAAAGCGGGAATGCAGATGTGAGCCCGGAAAAGCGGGAAGTGCAGATTGTGAGACCCAGAAATACGGGAAGGGCGAGTGTGAGACATGAAAAGCGGAAGTGCAGGTGTGAGTCCCGGAAAAGCGGGAAGTGCAGATGTGAGCCTCGGAAAAACGTGGGCAGTTGTGAGCCCCGGAAAAGCGGGAAGAGCAGTTGTGAGCGTCGGAAAAGCGGGAAGTGCAGATGTGAGCCCCGGAAAAGCGGGAAGGGCAAATGGTAGCCCCAGAAAAGCGGAAGGGAAAAGAGGGAAGTGCAGATGTGAGCACCAGAAATACGGGAAGGGAAGTGGAGACATGAAAAGCGGGAAGAGCAGGTGTGAGCACCAGAAAAGCGGGAAGTGCAGGCGTGAGCCCCGGAAAAGCGGGAAGTGCAGATGTGAGCCCCGGAAAAGAGGGAAGTGCAGATGTGAGTCCCAGATATACGGGAAGGGCAAGTGGGAGACATGGAAAAGCGGGAAGTGCAGGTGTGAGCCCCGGAAAAGCGGGAAGTGCAGATGTGAGCCCCAGAAAAGCGGGAAGTGCAGGTGTGAGCCTCGGAAAAGCGGGAAGAGCAGGTGTGAGCCCCGGAAAAGCGGGAAGTGCAGGTGTGAGTCCCGGAAAAGCGGGAAGGATAGGTGTGAGCTCCGGAAATACGGGAAGGTCAAGTGGTAGCCCCAGAAAAGCGGGAAGTGCCGGTGTGAGCCTCGGAAAAGCGGGAAGAGTAGGTGTGAGTCCCGGAAAAGCGGAAGTGCAGATGTGAGCCTCGGAAAAGCGGAAGTGCAGATGGAGCCCCGGAAAAGCGGGAAGTGCAGATTGTGAGCCTCGGAAAAGCGGGAAGTGCAGATGTGAGCCCCGGAAAAGCGGGAAGTGCAGGTGAGCCCCAGAAACGTGGAAGGGCAAGTGGGAGACATGGAAAAGCGGGAAGTGCAGGTGTGAGCCCCGAAAAGCGGAAGTGCAGATGTGAGCCTCGGAAAAGCGGGGCATTGTGAGCCCCAGAAAAGCGGGAAGGGAAAGTGTGAGCCCCGGAAAAGAGGGAAGTGCAGATGTGAAGCCCCGGAAAAGCGGCCCCAGAAAAGCGGGAAGGCAAGTGTAGCCCCCAGAAAAGCGGAAGGGAAAGTGTGAGCCTCGGAAAAGCGGGAAGAGCAGGTGTGAGCCCCAGAAATACGGGAAGGGCAAGTTGGAGACATGGAAAAGCGGGAAGTGCAGGTGTGAGCCCCAGAAAAGCGGGAAGTGCAGGTGCGAGCCCCGGAAAAGAGGGAAGTGCAGATGTGAGCCCCGGAAAAGAGGGAAGTGCAGATGTGAGTCCCAGATATACGGGAAGGGCAAGTGGGAGACATGGAAAAGCGGGAAGTGCAGGTGTGAGCCCCGGAAAAGCGGGAAGTGCAGATGTGAGCCCCAGAAAAGCGGGAAGTGCAGGTGTGAGCCTCGGAAAAGCGGGAAGGGCAAGTGTGAGCCTCGGAAAAGCGGGAAGCGCCGGTGTGAGCCTCGGAAAAAAGTGGGCAGTTGTGAGCCCCGGAAAAGCGGGAAGTGCAGGTGTGAGCCCCGGGAAAGCGGGAAGGGTAGGTGTGAGCCCCAGAAATACGGAAAGGGCAGGTGTGAGCCCCGGAAAAGCGGGAAGTGCAGATGTGAGCCCCGAAAAAGCGGGAAGGGTAGATGTGTGCCCCGGAAAAGCGGAAGTGCAGTGCGAGCCCCGGAAAAGCGGATGTGCAGTTGTTAGCCCAAGAAATACGGCAAGGGCAAGTGGGAGACATGAAAAGCGGGAAGAGCAGGTGTGAGCCTCGGAAAAGCGGGAATAGCAGGTGTGAGCACCAGAAAAGCGGGAAGTGCTGGTGTGAGCCCCGGAAAAGCTGGAAGCGCAGATGTGAGCCCCAGAAAAGCGGGAAGGGCAAGTGGGAGACATGAAAAGCGGGAAGAGCAGGTGTGAGCCTCGGAAAAGCGGGAAGAGCAGGTGTGAGCACCAGAAAAGCGGGAAGTGCAGGTGTGAGCCCCGGAAAAGCGGGAAGTGCAGATGTGAGCCCCAGAAAAGCGGGAAGGGCAGGTGTGAGTCCCGGAAAAGCGGGAAGTGCAGGTGTGAGCCCCGGGAAAGCGGGAAGAGCAGGTGTGAGCCCCAGAAAAGTGGGAAGGGCAGGTGTGAGCCCCGGAAAAGCGGGAAGGGCAGGTGTGAGCCCCGGAAAAGAGGGAAGTGCAGATGTGAGCCCCAGAAAAGCGAGAAGGGCAAGTGGTAGCCCCAGAAAAGCGGGAAGGGAAAGTGTGAGCCTTGGAAAAGAGGGAAGTGCAGATGTGAGCCCCTGAAAAGAGGGAAGTGCAGATGTGAGCCTCGGAAAAGCGGGAAGTGCAGGTGTGAGCCTCGGAAAAGCGGGAAGTGCAGGTGTGAGCCTCGGAAAAACGTGGGCAGTTGTGAGCCCCGGAAAAGCGGGAAGGGCAGGTGTGAGCCTCGGAAAAGAGGATAGTGCAGATGTGAGCCCCGGAAAAGCGGGAAGGGTAGGTGTGAGCCTCGGAAAAGCGGGAAGGGTAGGTGTTAGCCCCAGAAATACGGGAAGAGCAGGTGTGAGCCTCGGAAAAGGGGGAAGTGCAGATGTGAGCCCCGGAAAAGCGGGAAGTGCAGATGTGATCCACGGAAAAGAGGGAAGGGCAGATGAGAGCCCCAGAAATACGGGAAGGGCAAGTGGGAGACATGGAAAAGCGGGAAGTGCAGGTGTGAGCCTCGGAAAAGCGGGAAGTGCTGATCTGAGCCCCGAAAAAGCGGCAAGTGCAGGTGCGAGCCCCGGAAAAGAGGGAAGAGCAGGTGTGAGCCCCGGAAAAGCGGGAAGAGCAGGTGTGAGCCCCGGGAAAGCGGGAAGTGCAGGTGTGAGTCCCGGAAAAGCGGGAAGGATAGGTGTGAGCTCCGGAAATACGGGAAGGACAAGTGGTAGCCCCAGAAAAGCGGGAAGTGCCGGTGTGAGCCTCGGAAAAGCGGGAAGAGTAGGTGTGAGTCCCGGAAAAGCGGGAAGTGCAGATGTGAGCCTCGGAAAAGGGGGAAGTGCAGATGTGAGCCCCGGAAAAGCGGGAAGTGCAGATGTGAGCCCCGGAAAAGCGGGAAGTGCAGATGTGAGTCCCGGAAAAGCGGGAAGTGCAGATGTGAGTCCCAGATATACGGGAAGGGCAAGTGGGAGACATGGAAAAGCGGGAAGTGCAGGTGTGAGCCCCGGAAAAGCGGGAAGTGCAGATGTGAGCCTCGGAAAAACGTGGGCAGTTGTGAGCCCCGGAAAAGCGGGAAGAGCAGGTGTGAGCCTCGGAAAAGAGGGAAGTGCAGATGTGAGCCCCGGAAAAGCGGGAAGGGCAAGTTGTAGCCCCAGAAAAGCGGGAAGGGCAAGTGGTAGCCCCAGAAAAGCGGGAAGGGAAAGTGTGAGCCTTGGAAAAGAGGGAAGTGCAGATGTGAGCACCAGAAATACGGGAAGGGGAAGTGGGAGACATGGAAAAGCGGGAAGAGCAGGTGTGAGCACCAGAAAAGCGGGAAGTGCAGGCGTGAGCCCCGGAAAAGCGGGAGGTGCAGATGTGAGCCCCGGAAAAGAGGGAAGTGCAGATGTGAGTCCCAGATATACGGGAAGGGCAAGTGGGAGACATGGAAAAGCGGGAAGTGCAGGTGTGAGCCCCGGAAAAGCGGGAAGTGCAGATGTGAGCCCCAGAAAAGCGGGAAGTGCAGGTGTGAGCCTCGGAAAAGCGGGAAGCGCAAGTGTGAGTCCCGGAAAAGCGGGAAGTGCAGATGTGAGCCTCGGAAAAACGTGGGCAGTTGTGAGCCCCGGAAAAGCGGGAAGGGCAGGTGTGAGCCTCGGAAAAGCGGGAAGGGTAGGTGTCAGCCCCAGAAATACGGAAAGGGCAGGTGTGAGCCCCGGAAAAGAGGGAAGTGCAGATGTGAGCCCCGAAAAAGCGGGAAGGGTAGATGTGTGCCCCGGAAAAGCGGCAAGTGCAGGTGCGAGCCCCGGAAATGAGGGAAGTGCAGATGTTAGCCCAAGAAATACGGCAAGGGCAAGTGGGAGACATGAAAAGCGGGAAGAGCAGGTGTGAGCCTCGGAAAAGCGGGAATAGCAGGTGTGAGCACCAGAAAAGCGGGAAGTGCTGGTGTGAGCCCCGGAAAAGCGGGAAGCGCAGATGTGAGCCCCAGAAAAGCGGGAAGGGCAGGTGTGAGTCCCGGAAAAGCGGGAAGTGCCGGTGTGAGCCTCGGAAAAGCGGGAAGAGCAGGTGTGAGCCCCAGAAAAGCGGGAAGGGAAAGTGTGAGCCTTGGAAAAGAGGGAAGTGCAGATGTGAGCCCCGGAAAAGCCGGAGGGGCAGGTGTGAGCTCCGGAAATACGGGAAGGGCAAGTGGTAGCCCCAGAAAAGCGGGAAGGGAAAGTGTGAGCCTTGGAAAAGAGGGAAGTGCAGGGTTGAGTCCCGAAAAAGCGGGAAGTGCCGGTGTGAGCCTCGGAAAAGCGGGAAGAGTAGGTGTGAGTCCCGGAAAAGCGGGAAGTGCAGATGTGAGCCTCGGAAAAACGTGGGCAGTTGTGAGCCCCGGAAAAGCGGGAAGAGCAGGTGTGAGCCTCGCAAAAGGGGGAAGTGCAGATGTGAGCCCCGGAAAAGGGGGAAGTGCAGATGTGAGCCCCGAAAAGCGGGAAGTGCAGATGTGAGCCTCGGAAAAACGTGGGCAGTTGTGAGCCCCGGAAAAGCGGCAAGAGCAGGTGTGAGCCTCGGAAAAGGGGGAAGTGCAGATGTGAGCCCCGGAAAAGCGGGAAGTGCAGATGTAAGCCTCGGAAAAACGTGGGCAGTTGTGAGCCCCGGAAAAGCGGGAAGGGCAGGTGTGAGCCTCGGAAAAGCGGGAAGGGCAGTTGTGAGCCTCGGAAAAGCGGGAAGTGCAGATGTGAGCCCCGGAAAAGCGGGAAGGGCAGGTGTGAGACCCGGAAATACGGGAAGGGCAAGTGGTCGCCCCAGAAAAGCGGGAAGGGCAAATGGTAGCCCCAGAAAAGCGGGAAGGGAAAGTGTGAGCCTTGGAAAAGAGGGAAGTGCAGATGTGAGCACCAGAAATACGGGAAGGGGAAGTGGGAGACATGGAAAAGCGGGAAGAGCAGGTGTGAGCACCAGAAAAGCGGGAAGTGCAGGCGTGAGCCCCGGAAAAGCGGGAAGTGCAGATGTGAGCCCCGGAAAAGAGGGAAGTGCAGATGTGAGTCCCAGATATACGGGAAGGGCAAGTGGGAGACATGGAAAAGCGGGAAGTGCAGGTGTGAGCCCCGGAAAAGCGGGAAGTGCAGATGTGAGCCCCAGAAAAGCGGGAAGTGCAGGTGTGAGCCTCGGAAAAGCGGGAAGAGCAGGTGTGAGCCCCGGAAAAGCGGTAAGTGCAGATGTGAGCCTCGGAAAAACGTGGGCAGTTGTGAGCCCCGGAAAAGCGGGAAGGGCAGGTGTGAGCCTCGGAAAAGCGGGAAGGGTAGGTGTTAGCCCCAGAAATACGGAAAGGGCAAGTGGGAGACATGGAAAAGCGGGAAGTGCAGGTGTGAGCCCCGGAAAAGCGGGAAGTGCAGGTGTGAGCCCCGGAAAAGCGGGAAGTGCAGATGAGAGCCCCAGAAATACGGGAAGGGCAAGTGGGAGACATGGAAAAGCGGGAAGTGCAGGTGTGACCCCCGGAAAAGCGGGAAGAGCAGGAGTGTGCCCCAGAAAAGCGGGAAGGGAAAGTGTGAGCCTTGGAAAAGGGGGAAGTGCAGATGTGAGCACCAGAAATACGGGAAGGGGAAGTGGGAGACATGGAAAAGCGGGAAGTGCAGGTGTGAGCCCCGGAAAAGCGGGAAGTGCAGATGTGAGCCCCAGAAAAGCGGGAAGTGCAGATGAGAGCCCCAGAAATACGGGAAGGGCAAGTGGGAGACATGGAAAAGCGGGAAGTGCAGGTGTGACCCCCGGAAAGCGGGAAGAGCAGGAGTGTGCCCCAGAAAAGCGGGAAGGGAAAGTGTGAGCCTCGGAAAAGCGGGAAGTGCATGTGTGAGCACCAGAAAAGCGGGAAGGGCAGGTGTGAGCACCAGAAAAGCGGGAAGTGCAGGCGTGAGCCCCGGAAAAGCGGGAAGTGCAGATCCGAGCCCCGGAAAAGACGGAAGTGCAGATGTGAGTCCCAGATATACGGGAAGGGCAAGTGGGAGACATGGAAAAGCGGGAAGTGCAGATGTGAGCCCCGGAAAAGCGGGAAGTGCAGATGTGAGCTCCAGAAAAGCGGGAAGTGCAGGTGTGAGCCTCGGAAAAGCGGGAAGTGCAGATGTGAGTCCCGGAAAAGCGGGAAGTGCAGGTGTGAGCCTCGGAAAAGCGGGAAGCGCAGGTGTGAGTCCCGGAAAAGCGGGAAGGTAGGTGTGAGCCTCGGAAAAGCGGGAAGGGTAGGTGTCAGCCCCAGAAATACGGAAAGGGCAGGTGTGAGCCCCGGAAAAGAGGGAAGTGCAGATGTGAGCCCCGAAAAAGCGGGGAGGGTAGGTGTGAGCCCCGGAAAAGCGGGAAGGGTAGGTGTTATCCCCAGAAATACGGGAAGGGCAGGTGTGAGCACCGGAAAAGCGGGAAGTGCAGATGTGTGCCCTAGAAAAGCGGCAAGTGCAGGTTTGACCCCCGGAAAAGCGGGAAGTGCAGATGAGAGCCCCAGAAATACGGGAAGGGCAAGTGGGAGACATGGAAAAGAGGAAAGTGCAGGTGTGACCCCGGAAAAGCGGGAAGTGCAGATGTGTGCCCCAGAAAAGCGGCAAGTGCAGGTGCGAGCCCCGGAAAAGAGGGAAGTGCAGATGTGAGCCCCGGAAAAGCGAGAAGTGCAGGTGTGATCCCCTGAAAAAAGGGAAGGGCAGATGAGAGCCCCAGAAATACGGGAAGGGCAAGTGGGAGACATGGAAAAGCGGGAAGTGCAGGTGTGACCCCCGGAAAAGCGGGAAGTGCAGATGTGTGCCCCGGAAAAGCGGCAAGTGCAGGTGCGAGCCCCGGAAAAGAGGGAAGTGCAGATGTGAGGCCAAGAAATACGGGAAGGGCAAGTGGGAGACATGAAAAGCGGGAAGAGCAGGTGTGAGCCTCGGAAAAGCGGGAAGAGCAGGTGTGAGCACCAGAAAAGCGGGAAGTGCAGGTGTGAGCCCCGGAAAAGCGGGAAGTGCAGATGTGAGCCCCAGAAAAGCGGGAAGGGCAGGTGTGAGTCCCGGAAAAGCGGGAAGTGCCGGTGTGAGCCTCGGAAAAGCGGGAAGAGCAGGTGTGAGCCCCGGAAAAGCGGGAAGAGCAGGTGTGAGCCCCGGGAAAGCGGGAAGTGCAGGTGTGAGCCCCGGAAAAGCGGGAAGGATAGGTGTGAGCTCCGGAAATACGTTAAAGGACAAGTGGTAGGCCCAGAAAAGCGGGAAGGGAAAGTGTGAGCCTTGGAAAAGAGGGAAGTGCAGGTGTGAGTCCCGAAAAAGCGGGAAGTGCCGGTGTGAGCCTCGGAAAAGCGGGAAGAGTAGGTGTGAGTCCCGGAAAAGCGGGAAGTGCAGATGTGAGCCTCGGAAAAACGTGGGCAGTTGTGAGCCCCGGAAAAGCGGGAAGAGCAGGTGTGAGCCTCGGAAAAGGGGGAAGTGCAGATGTGAGCCCCGGAAAAGCGGGAAGGGCAGGTGTGAGCCCCGGAAATACGGGAAGGGCAAGTGGTAGCCCCAGAAAAGCGGGAAGTGCAGGTGTGATTCCCGGAAAAGCGGGAAGTGCCGGTGTGAGCCTCGGAAAAGCGGGAAGAGCAGGTGTGATCCCCGGAGAAGAGGGAAGGGCAGATGAGAGCCCCAGAAATACGGGAAGGGCAAGTGGGAGACATGGAAAAGAGGGAAGTGCAGGTGTGACCCCCGGAAAAGCGGGAAGTGCAGATGTGTGCCCCGGAAAAGCGGCAAGTGCCGGTGTGAGCCTCGGAAAAGCGGGAAGAGCAGGTGTGAGCCCCGGAAAAGCGGGAAGAGCAGGTGTGAGCCCCGGGAAAGCGGGAAGTGCAGGTGTGAGCCCCGGAAAAGGGGGAAGTGCAGATGTGAGCCTCGGAAAAGGGGGAAGTGCAGATGTGAGCCTCGGAAAAACGTGGGCAGTTGTGAGCCCCGGAAAAGCGGGAAGGGCAGGTGTGAGCCTCGGAAAAGGGGGAAGTGCAGATGTGAGCCTCGGAAAAACGTGGGCAGTTGTGAGCCCCGGAAAAGCGGGAAGGGCAGGTGTGAGCCTCGGAAAAGAGGGAAGTGCAGGTGTGAGCCACGGAAAAGAGGGAAGTGCAGGTGTGAGCCCCGGAAAAGCGGGAAGTGCAGGTGTTAGCCGCGAAAAGAGGGAAGTGCAGTGTGAGCCCCGGAAAAAGGCGGGAAGGGCAGGTGTGAGTCCCAGAAAAGCGGGAAGTGCAGATGTGAGCCTCGGAAAAACGTGGGCAGTTGTGAGCCATGGAAAAGAGGGAAGTGCAGATGTGAGCCTCGGAAAAGCGGGAAGTGCAGGTGTGAGCCCCGGAAAAGCGGGAAGTGCAGGTGTGAGCCCCGGAAAAGCGGGAAGTGCAGGTGTGAGCCCCGGAAAAGCGGGAAGTGCAGATGTGAGCCTCGGAAAAGAGGGAAGTGCAGGTGTGAGCCCCGGAAAAGAGGGAAGTGCAGATGTGAGCCTCGGAAAAGAGGGAAGTGCAGATGTGAGCCTCGGAAAAGAGGGAAGTGCAGGTGTGAGCCCCGGAAAAACGTGGGCAGTTGTGAGCCCCGGAAAAGCGGGAAGAGCAGGTGTGAGCCTCGGAAAAGCGGGAAGAGCAGGTGTGAGCCCCGGAAAAGCGGGAAGTGCAGATGTGAGCCACGGAAAAACGTGGGCAGTTGTGAGCCCCGGAAATACGGAAAGGGCAGGTGTGAGCCCCGGAAAAGAGGGAAGTGCAGATGTGAGCCTCGGAAAAGAGGGAAGTGCAGGTGTGAGCCCCGGAAAAGCGGGAAGTGCAGGTGTGAGCCCCGGAAAAGCGGGAAGTGCAGATGTGAGCCTCGGAAAAACGTGGGCAGTTGTGAGCCCCGGAAAAGCGGGAAGGGCAGGTGTGAGCCTCGGAAAAGCGGGAAGAGTAGGTGTGAGTCTCGGAAAAGGGGGAAGTGCAGATGTGAGCCTCGGAAAAACGTGGGCAGTTGTGAGCCCCGGAAAAGCGGGAAGGGCAGGTGTTAGCCCCAGAAAAGCGGGAAGTGCAGATGTGAGTCCCGGAAAAGCGATAAGTGCCGGTGTGAGCCTCGGAAAAGGGGGAAGTGCAGATGTGAGTCCCGGAAAAGCGGGAAGTGCAGATGTGAGTCCCGGAAAAGCGGGAAGTGCCGGTGTGAGCCCCGGAAAAGCGGGAAGGGCAGGTGTGAGTCCCGGAAAAGCGGGAAGTGCCGGTGTGAGCCTCGGAAAAGGGGGAAGTGCAGATGTGAGCCCCGCAAAAGATGGAAGTGCAGATGTGAGTCCCGGAAAAGCGGGAAGTGCCGGTGTGAGCCTCGGAAAAGCGGGAAGTGCAGGTGTTAGCCCCGGAAAAGCGGGAAGTGCCGGTGTGAGCCCCGGAAAAGCGGGAAGTGCAGATGCGAGCCCCAGAAAAGCGGGAAGTGCAGGTGTGAGTCCCGGAAAAGCGGGAAGTGCAGATGTGAGCCTCGGAAAAACGTGGGCAGTTGTGAGCCCCGGAAAAGCGGGAAGGGCAGGTGTGAGCCTCGGAAAAGCGGGAAGGGTAGGTGTTAGCCCCAGAAATACGGAAAGGGTAAGTGGGAGACATGGAAAAGCGGGAAGTGCAGGTGTGAGCCCCGGAAAAGGGGGAAGTGCAGATGTGAGCCCCGCAAAAGATGGAAGTGCAGATGTGAGTCCCGGAAAAGCGGGAAGTGCCGGTGTGAGCCCCTGAAAAGCGGGAAGTGCAGATGCGAGCCCCAGAAAAGCGGGAAGTGCAGGTGTGAGCCTCGGAAAAGCGGGAAGTGCAGGTGTGAGTCCAGGAAAAGCGGGAAGTGCAGATGTGAGCCTCGGAAAAACGTGGGCAGTTGTGAGCCCCGGAAAAGAGGGAAGTGCAGATGTGAGCCTCGGAAAAGCGGGAAGAGCAGGTGTGATCCCCGGAAAAGAGGGAAGGGCAGATGAGAGCCCGACAAATACGGGAAGTGCAGATGTGAGTCTCGGAAAAGCGGGAAGTGCAGATGTGAGCCTCGGAAAAACGTGGGCAGTTGTGAGCCCCAGAAATACGGGAAGGGCAGGTGTGAGCCCCGGAAAAGAGGGAAGTGCAGATGTGAGCCTCGGAAAAACGTGGGCAGTTGTGAGTCCCGGAAAAGCGGGAAGAGCAGGTGTGAGCCTCGGAAAAGGGGGAAGTGCAGATGTGAGCCCCGGAAAAGCGGGAAGGGCAGGTGTGAGCCCCGGAAATACGGGAAGGGCAAGTGGTAGCCCCAGAAAAGCGGGAAGTGCAGGTGTGATTCCCGGAAAAGCGGGAAGTGCCGGTGTGAGCCTCGGAAAAGCGGGAAGAGCAGGTGTGATCCCCGGAGAAGAGGGAAGGGCAGATGAGAGCCCCAGAAATACGGGAAGGGCAAGTGGGAGACATGGAAAAGAGGGAAGTGCAGGTGTGACCCCCGGAAAAGCGGGAAGTGCAGATGTGTGCCCCGGAAAAGCGGCAAGTGCCGGTGTGAGCCTCGGAAAAGCGGGAAGAGCAGGTGTGAGCCCCGGAAAAGCGGGAAGAGCAGGTGTGAGCCCCGGGAAAGCGGGAAGTGCAGGTGTGAGCCCCGGAAAAGGGGGAAGTGCAGATGTGAGCCTCGGAAAAGGGGGAAGTGCAGATGTGAGCCTCGGAAAAACGTGGGCAGTTGTGAGCCCCGGAACGGGAAGGGCAGGTGTGAGCCTCGGAAAAGGGGGAAGTGCAGATGTGAGCCTCGGAAAAACGTGGGCAGTTGTGAGCCCCGGAAAAGCGGGAAGGGCAGGTGTGAGCCTCGGAAAAGAGGGAAGTGCAGGTGTGAGCCTCGGAAAAGAGGGAAGTGCAGGTGTGAGCCCCGGAAAAGCGGGAAGTGCAGGTGTGAGCCTCGGAAAAGAGGGAAGTGCAGGTGTGAGCCCCGGAAAAGCGGGAAGTGCAGGTGTGAGCCCCGGAAAAGCGGGAAGTGCAGATGTGAGCCTCGGAAAAACGTGGGCAGTTGTGAGCCCCGGAAAAGAGGGAAGTGCAGATGTGAGCCTCGGAAAAGAGGGAAGTGCAGGTGTGAGCCCCGGAAAAGCGGGAAGTGCAGGTGTGAGCCCCGGAAAAGCGGGAAGTGCAGGTGTGAGCCCCGGAAAAGCGGGAAGTGCAGATGTGAGCCTCGGAAAAGAGGGAAGTGCAGGTGTGAGCCCCGGAAAAGAGGGAAGTGCAGATGTGAGCCTCGGAAAAGAGGGAAGTGCAGATGTGAGCCTCGGAAAAGAGGGAAGTGCAGGTGTGAGCCCCGGAAAAACGTGGGCAGTTGTGAGCCCCGGAAAAGCGGGAAGAGCAGGTGTGAGCCTCGGAAAAGCGGGAAGAGCAGGTGTGAGCCCCGGAAAAGCGGGAAGTGCAGATGTGAGCATCGGAAAAACGTGGGCAGTTGTGAGCCCCGGAAATACGGAAAGGGCAGGTGTGAGCCCCGGAAAAGAGGGAAGTGCAGATGTGAGCCTCGGAAAAGCGGGAAGTGCAGGTGTGAGCCCCGGAAAAGCGGGAAGTGCAGGTGTGAGTCCCGGAAAAGCGGGAAGTGCAGATGTGAGCCTCGGAAAAACGTGGGCAGTTGTGAGCCCCGGAAAAGCGGGAAGAGCAGTTGTGAGCCTCGGAAAAGCGGGAAGGGCAGGTGTGAGCCCCGGAAAAGAGGGAAGTGCAGATGTGAGCCCCGGCAGTTGTGAGCCCCGGAAAAGCGGGAAGGGCAGGTGTGAGCCCCAGAAAAGCGGGAAGTGCAGATGTGAGTCCCGGAAAAGCGATAAGTGCCGGTGTGAGCCTCGGAAAAGGGGGAAGTGCAGATGTGAGTCCCGGAAAAGCGGGAAGTGCAGATGTGAGTCCCGGAAAAGCGGGAAGTGCCGGTGTGAGCCCCGGAAAAGCGGGAAGGGCAGGTGTGAGTCCCGGAAAAGCGGGAAGTGCCGGTGTGAGCCTCGGAAAAGGGGGAAGTGCAGATGTGAGCCCCGCAAAAGATGGAAGTGCAGATGTGAGTCCCGGAAAAGCGGGAAGTGCCGGTGTGAGCCTCGGAAAAGCGGGAAGTGCAGGTGTTAGCCCCGGAAAAGCGGAAGTGCCGGTGTGAGCCCCGGAAAAGCGGGAAGTGCAGATGCGAGCCCCAGAAAAGCGGGAAGTGCAGGTGTGAGTCCAGGAAAAGCGGGAAGTGCAGATGTGAGCCTCGGAAAAACGTGGGCAGTTGTGAGCCCCGGAAAAGCGGGAAGGGCAGGTGTGAGCCTCGGAAAAGCGGGAAGGGTAGGTGTTAGCCCCAGAAATACGGAAAGGGCAAGTGGGAGACATGGAAAAGCGGGAAGTGCAGGTGTGAGCCCCGGAAAAGCGGGAAGTGCAGATGAGAGCCGTGGAAAAGAGGGAAGTGCAGATGTGAGTCCCGGAAAAGCGGGAAGTGCCGGTGTGAGCCCCTGAAAAGCGGGAGAAGTGGCAGATGCGAGCCCCAGAAAAGCGGGAAGGGGAGGTGTGAGCCTCGGAAAAGCGGGAAGTGCAGGTGTGAGTCCAGGAAAAGCGGGAAGTGGCAGATCCGATGTGAGCCTCGGAAAAACGTGGGCAGTTGTGAGCCCCGGAAAAGAGGGAAGTGCAGATGTGAGCCTCGGAAAAGCGGGAAGAGCAGGTGTGATCCCCGGAAAAGAGGGAAGGGCAGATGAGAGCCCGACAAATACGGGAAGTGCAGATGTGAGTCTCGGAAAAGCGGGAAGTGCAGATGTGAGCCTCGGAAAAACGTGGGCAGTTGTGAGCCCCAGAAATACGGGAAGGGCAGGTGTGAGCCCCGGAAAAGAGGGAAGTGCAGATGTGAGCCTCGGAAAAGCGGGAAGGGCAGGTGTGAGCCTCGGAAAAACGTGGGCAGTTGTGAGCCCCAGAAATACGGGAAGGGCAGGTGCGAGACCCGGAAAAGAGGGAAGTGCAGATGAGAGCCCCGGAAAAGCAGCAAGTGCAGGTGCGAGCCCCGGAAAAGAGGGAAGGGCGGATGAGAGCCCCAGAAATACGGGAAGGGCAAGTGGGAGACATGGAAAAGCGGGAAGTGCAGGTGTGACCCCCGGAAAAGCGGGAAGTGCAGATGTGTGCCCCGGAAAAGCTGCAAGTGCAGGTGCGAGCCCCGGAAAAGAGGGAAGTGCAGATGTGAGCCCAAGAAATACGGGGAGGGCAAGTGGGAGACATGAAAAGCGGGAAGAGCAGGTGTGAGCCTCGGAAAAGCGGGAAGAGCAGGTGTGAGCCCCGGAAAAGCGGGAAGTGCAGATGTGAGCCCCAGAAAAGCGGGAAGGGCAGGTGTGAGCTTCGGAAAAGCGGGAAGAGCAGGTGTGAGCCCCAGAAAAGCGGGAAGGGAAAGTGTGAGCATTGGAAAAGAGGGAAGTGCAGGTGTGAGCCCCGGAAAAGCGGGAAGGGCAGGTGTGAGCCCCGGAAATACTGGAAGGGAAGTGGTAGCCCCAGAGAAGCGGGAAGGGAAAGTGTGAGCCTTGGAAAAGAGGGAAGTGCAGGTGTGAGTCCCGAAAAAGCGGGAAGTGCCGGTGTGAGCCTCGGAAAAGCGCGAAAAGTAGGTGTGAGTCCCGGAAAAATGGGAAGTGCAGATGTGAGCCTCGGAAAAACGTGAGCAGTTGTGAGCCCCGGAAAAGCGGGAAGAGCAGGTGTGAGCCTCGGAAAGGGGGGAAGTGCAGATGTGAGCCCCGGAAATACTGGAAGGGCAAGTGGTAGCCCCAGAAAAGCGGGAAGGGCAAGTGGTAGCCCCAGAAAAACGGAAAGTGCAGATGTGAGCCCCGGAAAAGATGGAAGTGCAGATGTGAGTCCCAGATATACGGGAAGGGCAAGTGGGAGACATGGAAAGGCGGGAAGTGCAGGTGTGAGCCCCTGAAAAGCGGGAAGCGCAGATGTGAGCCCCAGAAAAGCGGGAAGTGCAGGTGTGAGCCTCGGAAAAGCGGGAAGTGCAGGTGTGAGTCCCGGAAAAGCGGGAAGTGCAGATGTGAGCCTCGGAAAAACGTGGGCAGTTGTGAGCCCCGGAAAAGCGGGAAGGCCAGGTGTGAGCCTCGGAAAAGCGGGAAGGGTAGGTGTTAGCCCAGAAATACGGAAAGGGCAGGTGTGAGCCCCGGTGAAGAGGGAAGTGCAGATGTGAGCCCCGGAAAAGCGGGAAGGGTAGGTGTGAGCCTCGGAAAAGCGAGAAGGGCAGGTGTGAGCCCCGGAAAAGTGGGAAGGGCAGGTGTGAGTCCTGGAAAAGCGGGAAGTGCAGGTGTGAGCCCCGGAAAAGCGGGAAGGGCCGGTGTGAGCCTCGGAAAAGCGGGAAGTGCAGGTGTGAGTCCCGGAAAAGCGGGAAGTGCCGTTGTGAGCCTCGGAAAAGCGGGAAGGGCAGGTGTGAGCACCGGAAAAGTGGGAAGGGCAGGTGTGAGTCCTGGAAAAGCGGGAAGAGCAGGTGTGAGCCACGGAAAAGGGGGAAGAGCAGATGTGAGCCTCGGAAAAACGGGAAGAGCAGGTGTGAGTCCCGGAAAAGCGGGAAGTGCCGTTGTGAGCCTCGGAAAAGCGGGAAGGGCAGGTGTGAGCACCGGAAAAGTGGGAAGGGCAGGTGTGAGTCCTGGAAAAGCGGGAAGAGCAGGTGTGAGCCACGGAAAAGCGGGAAGAGCAGGTGTGAGCCACGGAAAAGGGGGAAGAGCAGGTGTGAGCCCCGGAAAAGCGGGAAGGGCAGGTGTGAGCCTCGGAAAAGCAGGAAGGGTAGGTGTTAGCCCAGAAATACGGGAAGGGCAGGTGTGAGCCCCGGAAAAGAGGGAAGTGCAGATGTGAGCCCCGGAAAAGCGGGAAGGGCAGGTGTGAGCCCCGGAAAAAGGGGAAGGGCAAGTGGTAGCCCCAGAAAAGCAGGAAGGGTAGGTGTTAGCCCCAGAAATACGGGAAGGGCAGGTGTGAGCCCCGGAAAAGAGGGAAGTGCAGGCATGAGCCCCGGAAAAGCGGGAAGTGCAGATGTGAGCCCCGGAAAAGAGGGAAGTTCAGATGCGAGTCCCAGAAATACGGGAAGCGCAAGTGTGAGACATGGAAAAGCGGGAAGTGCAGGTGTGAGCACCAGAAAAGCGGGAAGGTCAGATGTGAGCCCCGGAAAAGCGGGAAGTGCAGATGTGAGCCCCGGAAAAGAGGGAAGTGCAGATGTGATCCCAGAAATACGGGAAGGGCAAATGGGAGACATGGAAAAGCGGGAAGTGCAGGTGCGAGCACCAGAAAAGCGGGAAGTGCAGGTGTGAGCACCAGAAAAGCGGGAAGTGCAGGCGTGAGCCCCGGAAAAGCGGGAAGTTGAGATGTGAGCCCCAGAAAAGCGGGAAGTGCCGGTGTGAGCCTCGGAAAAGCGGGAAGAGCAGGTGTGAGTCCCGGAAAAGCGGGAAGTCCAGATGTGAGCCTCGGAAAAACGTGGGCAGTTGTGAGCCCCGGAAAAGCGGGATGGGCGGGTGTGGGCCTCGGAAAAGCGGGAAGGGTAAGTGTTAGCCCCAGAAATACGGGAAGGGCAAGTGGGAGACATGGAAAAGCGGGAAGTGCAGATGTGAGCCCCGGAAAAGCGAGAAGTGCAGGTGTGATCCCCGGAAAAGAGGGAAGGGCAGATGAGAGCCCCAGAAATACGGGAAGGGCAAGTGGGAGACATGGAAAAGCGGGAAGTGCAGGCGTGAGCCCCGGAAAAGCGGGAAGTTGAGATGTGAGCCCCAGAAAAGCGGGAAGTGCCGGTGTGAGCCTCGGAAAAGCGGGAAGAGCAGGTGTGAGTCCCGGAAAAGCGGGAAGAGCAGGTGTGAGTCCCGGAAAAGCGGGAAGTCCAGATGTGAGCCTCGGAAAAGCGAGAAGTGCAGATGTGAGCCCCGGAAAAGAGGGAAGGGCAGATGAGAATCCCCGGAAATACGGGAAGGGCAAGTGGGAGACATGGAAAAGCGGGAAGTGCAGGTGTAACCCCCGGAAAAGCGGGAAGTGCAGATGTGAGCCTCGGAAAAGCGGCAAGTGCAGGTGCGAGCCCCGGAAAAGAGGGAAGTGCAGATGTGAGGCCAAGAAATAAGGGAAGGGCAAGTGGGAGACATGAAAAGCGGGAAGAGCAGGTGTGAGCCTCGGAAAAGCGGGAAGAGCAAGTGGTAGCCCCAGAAAAGCGGGAAGGTAACGTGTGAGCCTTGGAAAAGAGGGAAGTGCAGATGTGAGCACCAGAAATACGGGAAGGGGAAGTGGGAGACATGGAAAAACCGGGATGAGCAGGTGTGAGCACCAGAAAAGCGGGAAGTGCAGGCGTGAGCCCCGGAAAAGCGGGAAGTGCAGATGCGAGCCCCGGAAAAGAGGGAAGTGCAGATGTGAGTCCCAGAAATACGGGAAGGGCAAGTGGGAGACATGGAAAAGCGGGAAGTGCAGGCGTGAGCACAAGAAAAGCGGGAAGTGCAGGTGTGAGCACCAGAAAAGCGGGAAGTGCAGGCGTCAGCCCCGGAAAAGCGGAAGTGCAGATGTGAGCCCCAGAAAAGCGGGAAGTGCAGGTGTGAGCCCCGGAAAAGCGGGAAGTGCAGATGTGAGCCTCGGAAAAACGTGGGCAGTTGTGAGCCCCGGAAAAGCGGGAAGAGCAGTTGTGAGCCTCGGAGAAGCGGGAAGGGTAAGTGTTAGCCCCAGAAATACGGAAAGGGCAGGTGTGAGCCGCGGAAAAGCGGGAAGTGCAGATGTGAGCCCCGGAAAAGAGGCAAGTGCAGGTGCGAGCCCCGGAAAAGCGAGAAGTGCAGGTGTGATCCCCGGAAAAGAGGGAAGGGCAGATGAGAGCCCAGAAATGCGGGAAGGGCAAGTGGGAGACATGGAAAAGCGGGAAGTGCAGGTGTG